>JAKOGH010000490.1:0-10980 GCA_024811115.1 Terana coerulea
CGAAGGATCCCAGTCAATCCAGGCTCAGTGTACGACCAGTCACTGGCCGTCGCGGATTTTAGGTGCTGATAGAGGTATCAGTAGTTGGGAAAAGCAGACTGGCCAGGCCAAGGCACACAAGGTTAGCTACAGAGGGCGCGGTCAGTCAGCAAGCAGTAGACAGTGTGCCCGCGTCACTCTTTGCCCCTACATCAGAACGGCTCGAACCTGTTCGGATATCACTGAGCCAGCTGGAGACACTGGGCGAAAGCCCAGTGTCGGATATATGCTATTTTTCGACTGTGCCGGGAAAGAGGAGTAAATTTCTCAATTATTTGCTTGCTCAAGCAGTCGATCCTGACGCAACAAAGTCTTCAGTCTGAGACTGGACTTTACGTGACATAAACGCCTGCCTGCAAACGGCAGGGTAGAATGGCGTGCTGCATGCAAAACGAGCTTGATGCATTAAGCAAAAGGCGTGTTCGAACTCGCCCGGCCAGAAAACCAACGTCATTAAAGCCGATGGGTTTTTGATGAGAAATCAGATGGTCGAAAGAAAGCGCGACTTGTAGCTCGCGGCTTCTCTCAAATTGAGGAATCGACTATGACAAGATCTTCTCTCAGTCGTACGGTTTGAAGCGGTTAGATTCGTCTGCCCTTGCGGCACTCGAAGGCTTCTTCCTTACTGGCCTCGATGTGCGCGCGCATATTATACGGACTGTTAGATGAAGAGATCTACATGGAACAACCCGATGGCTTTCACTGCTCAGGGAAAAAGCACATGGTGCTTCGTCTCCGTCGTGCCCTTTACGGGCTTAAGCAGGCAGGACTGTCCTGTTGGAAAGCCCTTAGCAAGTCTATGGCTGAGCTCGGCTTCAAAAGACTGAAGTCCGATGCTGGCGATATACGTCAAAGCGCGAGGCAACGGCATGGTCATCGCCGTAGTCTATGTTGGCGATGCCATATTCGCCCGGACGCAGCAAGGCAAAAGTACTCCAAGAAAAGGAGCCATTCATGCAACGATGGGAGTGTCGCGATATGGGCGACGTAAAGAGTTTCTGCGCATGCGCTCTGACGAGTCGGCCGACAAGATCGTGATTGATCATGCGCCTACCTTGACAGTGCTCGAACGCTCGGCGGGACCAATGCCAAAATGGCAAAGACTCGCCTGAGGGTTATCCCTCAGCCGAATGAAGGAGAGCTAAACAAAGCTCGCCAGAGCCGTTTCCAAATTGTGATAGGCTCATCCTTCATATCATGCTCGGTGCACGGACATTGCGTACGCTGTCACAAAGCTCGCACAGTTCAGTGCGAGCCGTCTGAAGACCACTTGAACAGAGTGCTGTATATCTGCCGCTACCTGTCAGATACCGTAACTACACCTCAGTATGACGGCTCTTCCGGGTTAGGCTTGGTGGCGTACACGATGCAGATTAGGCGGCTGCTTCAACCGCCGCTCTCAGACCTTCCTGCTAATGCTTGCAGGAGGAGCCTTGCTTTGGAGCTCTTCGCGCGAAGTCTGTAGCAACGTCGACTAAAGATGCCGAATACATGGCACTGTGACTGCTCCGAAGTCATGTGGATTCGAAATATCCTCTCTGAACTCGGTTACAACTTGAGAAAGTACCCATCTGCAGCGACAACCAGGGGCGCTCTATTCGTCTCGGAAAATCCCGTTCTGTAGCACTAAGCACATCGACATTCGCTACCACTACATTCGCGATGTCGTCGAAGCTGGCCACGTCGAAGTACTCTTGTCTGGCGTTGACAATCCATGAATATCTTTCTGAGAATCTGGGCAGGGTCAAGATTGAAGTTCCGACCAATGCTCGGACTTCGCATCGCTGCTAACTAGCGCGACTAAACCAGCGCAGGCAGTATGCCGTGCTAGGTTAGGAGGAGTGTTGAGTCAGATAGACGCTGTAAGCGCTCTGCTCACATCTTCTCTATTGTTCTACCAGGTTCCACCATGACGATGCCTATTGTCTATTGTCCTGGTACCTATTTGTGTCTGTTTGTAGTACAGCCACCCAGTATTGTATATAAGGCAGCCTCTGCTTGGCGTACTCTAATAAGACTCTTCTGACCTCGGCGGCTAACGTGTGTATCAACCAACCTACAGGTGAGTAACCATCCTAGCTTCCTCTAGGCCTCGGTAGGAGTGTACGCGCTGTATGCGCTGCACTTCTACAGAGCAATGGTAGCAACAGCAACAGCGAAGCTAGCACCCAAAACAGGCCACAAATATCCCTGAACATCTCGTAGATAGCTGGCAAATAGTGACCGGAAATGCAATATCACAAGATGAAAATCCACGCAATATCTTTGGAAGACAGTCATCAAACATGCTAAGGATATGTGACTTATCCTGCGCCTATCTTCGTCGAATATTCGCGCCGATGTGCAGTGGTAATGCGGCGGCGCCTTGTTTCTGTCAGCGCCAGTCACGGTAAGTAACGAATCACATTGTCACGGCCACGTGGGCACATTTTGCACGAGCCCTATCCTACCAAGGCGAGATGACACTTTGAATAGCGAGGCCCAACAGCCGTATTGCCCATGAATGGATTGGTTCAGGAGTCTGTATGGATACCTGCTTCGCGCATGCCCACCTCGCTTGTATTGTGTGTGTTAGAACTTGCAGCTAGAAGCATCACGAAGCAAAAACCGTGTGTCGTGTTGAACGAACAGATTACAGCAGTCCGGGTCGCTCAAAATACAGCGCATGTACTCTACACAAAAGTGAGACGAGAGTCACGGTGGTCAATGATACATTGCGGAAATAGTGCGACTGTCGTCTCTACGGTAAACATTGTCTAAGCAGGGGTGCCATTTGTTTTGTGAACACCGTCCGAGCCGCTGACACCGTTCGTCTCCTTCGACCCGTTCACTGCCTTGGCTGGCACGTAAGAATTGAGGCCTTGCGCTTTGCGGCGAACAGCATCGCGACGACCGCGAACGCCTTCCCGCAGGCGGTTCAAAACAGGTACGGTCTGTTCCCAGGAAATACAGGCGTCTGAAAAGGATCCCCGTCAGTACAAGCAACGACAGACACAAGAGAAGCGAAACGTACCGGTGACAGATTGGCCGTACTTCAACCCCGCGGGGCCCGATACGGGGATATCTTGGCGTCCTTCGACGAGGTTAGACTCGAGCATGACGCCCATGATCATCTGTGACGTATCGCCAGCTTCGAGCTGCTGAGCCTGCAGTCATAGATGAGAATCCGACGCGAACGTGCAGACGTAAGCTCGCTTACAATGTCTTCAGCCACATCCACCTGGCGTCTGTGCTGCTTTGAGCTATTACCATGGCTGCAATCAATCTGTGCGGACTCGCGTTAAGGCGCGATGGAAGCGAATGTATGGGCTGAGCGCATACCATAATCTTGGGTGGGAAGCCGGCCTTGATTAGCTTCTCGCCGCAATCGCGCACATACTGTGCAGTATAGTTCGGGCCAGACGAGCCGCCGCGCAGGATGACATGCACGTCGGGGTTGCCCTGGAACGGAGCGTTAGGTTCAGACAAGATGCTGCGAAGAATGGACGGGGTTTACCTCGGTCTCGACGATACTGCTCAGACCGCCCTTGCCGACGGAAAGGAAGACGTGCGGCCGGCTCGCGGCGCGGCACGCGTCGATGGCGATCCCAACAGTACCGTCCGTGGAATTCTTGAATCCGGTCGGCATGGAAAGCGCGGAGACAAGCTCACGGTGGACCTGCGACTCCGTCGTGCGCGCACCGATGGCGCCCCAGGACACGAGGTCGGCAGTGTACTGTGGCGTGATCGTGTCGAGGAACTCGCATCCCGCGGGCAGACCCATTTTCGCCACGTCCAGAAGGAGTGTGCGGCCGAGACGGAGTCCCTTGTTGATTTGGAAGGAGCCGTTCATTTCGGGGTCGTTGATGAGACCTTTCCATCCAACAGTCGTTCGCGGCTTCTCGAAGTAAACACGCATGACGATGAGGAGGTCGTCCTTGGCCTCGTCTGCGTAAGCCTTGAGCAGCTTGGCGTACTCCAGCGCAGACTCGACGCTGTGCACCGAGCACGGTCTGCCGCGGCGTTGAGAAAATATCCGGAAGCCTCGGGCGCGCGTACTCACCCCACTACAACCATGAGGCGATCATCATTGGACCGAAGAATGTTCTCAGCTGCCTTGCGAGCTTCGAGAATGGTCTGAGCAGCGTTGAGGGTCCTGTACGCTGAAAATAAGCGACCATATTCTCGTACTTTGTTAGCAGACTCGACGCACAGAGGTAGATCTTCCTGAAGGATTTGAGGAGGAATCAAGGGTCGAGTAGCCTTGACCCTGCTGTCCTCGAGCCTAATCAAGGCCTCTCTGAAGGAAATAGCCATGTCGAGTCCGGTCACTAACGGTGAAAGAGGGAGGGGGTGCGAACGAAAGGACGGGGTGAGACAAGCTGCGTGCCCAAGTGAACCAGCTTTTATACGCACTTGTAGGCGATGCGACCGGAGGAGTGGATCAAATGGTAACGTTATGGCGTAAAGTGATCCGGGGCACTGGGCGGGAACGTGCCGGCTTAGAAGAAGGTCTGTTCGAGGCGCTATTGTCTCAAAAGATCTGAGTCGAGCAGAACAAGATGCGAGAAGAAAAGACCTGTCCGGGCTGTCCGGAGGTTTTGGCAATGAGGAGAACTTGAATTGGCTCCTGGGCCAGGCCGATACTCAAAGGAGTCAATATGGGCGTCTACGCCACTTTTCAGAGCAGCCACGTGCGCCCACGTGGCCGGACGCCGATCGCGTATTGTGCCGCCGAGTCTCCCCTCAAGCCGTTTTGGTTCGCACCCGCCGCTCGTCGCTGTCTCTCGCGCCGTTCGCTATCACCCTTGTCTCACCCACCGCAGATCGACCAGGATGGACTTTTCACAGATGAACCCTGCTGAGCAGCAGCACATGTCCAAGGTCATTGAGAAGAAGCAGGCGAGTGCACCAGCCACCGCACTAGCCAGCAAGGCGATACTGAAACGTCCGTTATTGTTCGCAGATGCAAGACTTCCTCCGTATGTATTCCAACCTCGTCGAACGCTGCTTCAATTCGTGCTGCAACGACTTCACAAGCAAAGCTCTTTCTTCGAAAGAAGTGCGTGCATCTTCCGCTTTGCTCTCGGAACGCCCGCAAAGTAACTCGAACATGGACTGACAACGCACATGCGTAGGAGCAATGTGTTATGAACTGCACCGACAAGTTCTTGAAGCACTCGGAGCGGGTGGGAGCGAGGTTCGCAGAGCAAAATGCCGGTGCGTGATTGTGTACTTTGCGTGCGAAGAGCGTGTTCAGTTGACCATTCCTTGTTATCAGAGACCATGGGTGCCGGTCCCAAATAAGCACCGCCGCTGTGCGACATAACATGTCTTCCTACAGTACCGCTTTCCCATAATTGCTTCCTGCTTGTCGATTCGCTGTTCTCATCGCTGTTCTTGAAATGCACACACCTCATACTCAGGCTGTGTCTCAAGGGTTGATCAAGACCAGCGCGCTGAAGCTTATAAGTACCGCTATGCACACTATGCGTTTCCCTATATCATACCGTCCACTCAATTTCCGCTTTCCTTTGCACAAACCAGTCCTCGCGTGTACTGCTGGCATAGCAAACCGTCGAAGGTGGTTCCACTATTTGGAATGCCGACCGCAGCGGTATGTGACATGCGCCGTATTTTGCTGTATGCACACAGACTGTCACAGAGGAGCCGTGGACTTGGATTGGAGCTATCACTAGAGCAGGTCTTCAGTCTACTTATCTCATGCGGCTCGTCTCAGTACGCGCTCTCAAGCTACGTGGCTCGTCGAGAAACCATCCCACAATCAAGCCAGATGTGGTCTTGAACCTCGCAGCCCAATCCAGACGTGTTCCAAACATCCGGATACAAATGATAGTGGCAATTGTATGTGGATTCCACTCCTTCCCAGCTCATATTATACATTGGAAGTAACCCTTACCCTTGGACTGCTGCTGCTGCCTTACCCAGCCTCTCACGATCTGCATCGCCAACATCGTCAGTAGGCGAGACGCCAGGGCTCTCATGGCTGGCTCGCGCGTTGACCGCATGGGCCGTACCCGCTACCGGAGGCTCGATGGTGGGGTCAGGCTGAGTCGCAAGCCCGGGCTCGGTGATGAGACCAGGCTCTGCTGGCCGAGGAGCAGAACCTTGCTTTTCTTCGGCTTGCAGCTTGTCGAGCCACTTGGTCACGAATTTAACGTGTGCACCGTAGTTCATGGTTGCGTCGAGAGCGTCACTAGGAGACACCAAGTTCAGGAGTGCCCTTCTCAATACTTCACACGAAGGACATACCGCACAACCCCCTTGGAATCAATCACAACTGTTACACGAGCATCCACCAAACCAAGGATGCCTTTGCCAATGTGGTAAGCCTTCCGAGCCTCTCCTTTGGAGTCGCTCAGGACAGGGAACTGGGTGTGGTTTGATAAGCCACGGTGCAAGAACCAATCCATGTGCTTACCGTGAGCTTGTTTTTCTCGACGAATTCCTTCTGCTTCTCGACCGGGTCCGCGCTGATACCCACCACCTCCGCTTGGGTGGTCTTGAAGGTTTCCTTCTCTGGTAAACGCATGAAATACGCGATAGCCAACCACGTATTGATATAGAGTTGACTTACGGACGATGGCATCCCGGAACTCACAGGCTTCTTTCGTACAGCCAAACGACCCTAAGATGTAGCAGTCAGTGTGGCGAGCGCATGGCGACGATGACACACACAACGCTCACCAGACTTGGGGTAGAAGAAGAGAACGATCGGTTTCCCAGCCTTCTCTGGCTCTATAGCGTACTGCTGACCATTAGCATCGGGGAGGGAGACAGGCGGTGCAGGCTTGTCGACGAGTGGATAGCGCGCCATCGTAGGAAGATGGAAGAGGGTCCAGTTCGCACCAATAACCGGTGTGTCCGTCTATAAGGCAAACGGAAGAGCGAGAAGCTGAGGAGTAATAACCGAATGCCCGAACGCTCCAGACTCCCAGAGCCAGACGTCACGGCCGTTCGCAATTGTTCCCTGATTCACATTCTCAGTAGCACCTCGTAATTCAAGAGAACAAGAGGCAGCCATGCTTGTATGGTGAGGTCTTCGATAGTCGAGAGCTTTCAATAGTGCGTAGCTAGGCAAGGGGGATGCAAAAATAAAATCCTATACGTGAGGCCATAAAATCCGAATAACGGCCCTTGGGGGACCCCCTCCCCCTTCGGCACATTCCGATCATTCCCACGGTCTATATATGGTATATCGGATCACGTTCAGCGCGGCCGTCAGTGGACGGCAGTGCCCGCCGCACTCGGTCACGTCGAGTGCTCCTTCTTCCTTGCGCATGTTGTAGGTGCAAGCTGTGCGAAGCAACTAAGTATTTTACTGTGGACCTTCAGCAGGCTAATGTTGCGAAATATTATTTGTGAGAGCTGGTGAATCATCAGTGATATCAGTTCAGCTCAGGCCAGCAAATATCCCTGAGCTATGAACATCAATATTGTTACTGTGTTATATTGCTCAACCCATGTCACCCAGCATATAGAGCTGCCGGTAGCTAAGACTTATCCTCTGAAGGGTTCTGGACCGAGGTGTCGGCACGGCTAGAATAACATTGTTACCCCAGTGACTTGTCACCGTCACTGAGTTGAAGCAAGTATACAGTGCATAAGTAATGGTGTGACCGTTACTTACCCAATCCAACCACACCGAGCTCTTGGGCGTAGAAACACGCATGAAAGAGGCTTGCGTGTTCGTAAAAGTCATGTACGAGCTATTTTATGCCTCGAAGATACCACACCACGAGATTATATGCTCTGGAAAAATCCCGGATAACGTCCCTCGAGGGACCCCCCCTCCCCCTGCCCCACGTCAGGGCGCTTACGGGTGCATGCCCCTTGTAGCTAGGGAGAAACGTTCGCCGGAAGCAGGGTTAAGAAAAATCTGGCAAGACTCGCAGCAGTCTTCTCTGATTACATGACGCGGGTGCCTCGTCTTGCTACCTATCAGCAGCCGCGAATAACGCGGCGGTAGTTATACAGTATACTGCGTCTCGTAGATTCAGAAGAGTATCAAAAGGGCAAAGACGAGCGGGTTGTGGAAGGACAGGATCTTGGCGCTGGCAGGATCCCGTTGAGGTTGAGATCTGTTGAGACGGGACCAATTGGGGAGTTGCCGCTAGATATTTAGCGCCAGAGAGCAGCTTACGGTGTGAGACAAGTGTGAGAGTCGAGCTGTATGCGGACGCCCAGTGCCCCACCTGACTGCCGTTAACTCCTTCCAGCCGTGCACATTCAGTTCCACAATATACGCCCCCGAGCACTATCCTTGCATTAGACCGTGCTGGCTATGCGCGCCGAGGTTCAAATGCACGCCGACGATGCACTACGCCCAACCTCTGTTTCAATATCCGCCCCTGGGGGAAAACCGCACGCCTCTTTGCAATGCAGCATTTACACCCTTCTGATTTTCGGGTCACGTCCTGCTGTACGTTACCCGGCCGTTCCGGCGAAGATTCCAAGTGCTGCGTGTTTAAGTCAGGGGGGTAGAACGCCGCCCAACCCTCCCTTGTTTCTCTGCTCTGTCCCATAACCCCCTACATACAGAGACGCAGTGTGCAGAGCGTAACGAGAGCAGTCATGCCGTACCTCAAATCCAAGTATCCGCTACCTCCGCCGATACCAGACATGAACGCTCATCATGCAATGTTCGGCGGACCGGAGCAGATTCAACCTCCAGATTTCACGCTTCACATTGACGCGGTCACAGGCCGAAAGCGTTCGTTCTACGAGTTCAAGGACGCTGTGAAGGAGGCTGCTTCTGCGCTTGGGGCCCCCAGCTCTGCTGGCGGCCTTGGGCTGAGCGCAGAGGCGGGAAGTATGGTCGGCATATACAGCCACAACTGCATGGTGAGTCTATTTCTAGCTCAATGTACTTCCATCCTGACTGGAAATGCAGGAATACATCGCGTTGGTGAACGCCCTCGTATACAATGCCACGCCCGTTGCACTCCTGTCGGCGTTCGCTACGGCGTATGAGTTGGCCCATGCTCTCAGAACTTCGAAGTCTACGCACCTCTTCGTGCAGCCGTCCTTGCTGCCGAAAGCACTGCAAGCTGCCAAGGAGGTCGGACTCCCAGAGGACCGCATTTACGTGTTGGAAGGCACAGCTGGTGAGCGGAAGAATCTCCAGGATTTGCGAGATGAGGTCAGAAGGCGCGGTACGCCTATCCTCCCGCCGAAGCCTGCCCACAAGAACACGCTGGCGTACCTTGTTTTCTCTAGTGGTACTAGCGGATTACCCAAAGGTTGGGAATGATTTTATGACACCGCGGCTCTTGTTAAATCGTGCATCAGCGGTCATGATTTCTCATGGAAACCTCTGGGCCATGATATTCGCTCAGGCTATCACGAAAATGGAGGATGACAAACTACTCAAGGTGATTATCAGCTCCTCAGGACTCAGAGAATCTGTGTTGACGGCAGCTTGCGATTCAGCCTGTGCCTCCACCCGTTCCTCCAGTTTGGCTGGTATTCTTGCCGTTCTACCACACATTCGGCTTGCATGTGTCGTGCTTCCGCGTATTCTACAGCCCTTACACGTACGTGGTAGTACCAAAGTGGGACGTCAACGTCGTCCTGAAAGCGGTCCCGAAGTAAGCATATTTGCTATTGAAAGCACTGTTCCCTCAGCTGACCTTTCTCAGATACGGAGTCAACGTGCTACCCCTTGTTCCATCTGCCATCCACCAATTGGTCTCTCACAAGCTGTTCACTAAGATCGACTTGAGCACATTGGTCAGCGTTAATAGTGGCGCAGCGTATCTTCCGCCAGACCTTTCAAAGAAATTCATGCGCGTTGTGAAAAACGCGTCTACAATGGTCGAGGGTGAGTCTGTAGTTGAGCTTCACGCTCAGGAATAATCGATGCTTAGCTGCATTCCCATCAGGTTATGGCATGTCCGAACAGGTGCACTCATCCGTATATGAAAGCAACGGCTCGACGCTTAACTAGGTTTTGTTTTGTTTGTAAGACACTTAGCGTCGCCCGCCGTCCAATTCCTGGACTCTTCGGGCTCAACGCTCCACCCGGATGTGCAGGGCTCCTCCTTTCAGGTGTTGAAGCCCGCATCCGTCGCCCAGACGGCACCGAGTGTGACTTCGACGAGCCCGGCGAGTTGTGGGTACGCGGCGGAAACGTTGCACTCGGATATTACGGCAACGAGAAGGCTACAAAGGAGACCTTTATAGACGGATGGCTGCGTACAGGCGACACATTCAAGGTTGATAAGAATGAACTGCTTTAGTGCGTCTCACTCTCTGACACTGGGATCTGACGCAAAATTAACGGTTGAGTAGTTTTGTTGACCGTGCAAAGGACACGCTCAAAGTATCGGGCGTGCAGGTGTCTCCTACCGAGCTGGAGGACGCGCTTCGTGCACACCCCGACAAGCTCATCGCCGACGTGTGTGTTGCAGGTGTGTCGGGTGGAAGAACGTCTGACGAGAAGGTTCCTCGTGCATGGATTGTGCTCAGCGAGGAGGGGAAGGGCAGAGGAGCTGACTTGACCATACAAGCATTGGATGCGTTTGTCAAGAAGAATTTGAGCAAGTACAAATGGTTGCGAGGTGGTTATGAGGTCGTTGTTTCGGTACGTTAGGCTCAGTAGCAATGTTTCTCCTCAGCGCTGACTGTTTGGTACCAGATACCTAAGAATCCAACCGGTAAAGTGATGAGACGAGCCCTCCAAGATCGCTTCGAAGAACAGTACAAGGCGAAGCCCAAACTGTAGACTACTACCGGATCGTTGTTCGTGTATCATTGTATTGAATGTATTGTGCTCATTATCAAGGATGTATTATCTGGCTGAGTGCCAGTTTCACGAAACAGTATCCGTCATGTACGGTTTGCTAACCTCTGGGGACTTCGTCCGCCGCGATGCCAGTGGAAGATATTTGAGCTTGCTACCTACTCCATCTATAGCGAAGGAAAGAGTCAAACGAGGGG
>JAKOGH010000491.1:0-12552 GCA_024811115.1 Terana coerulea
ATACAAACAGTCTGGCGACTTGTCTTTCAAGAAGGGACAGGTGATCATCGTCACTGAGAAGAGTCACAACACTGACACCTGGTTAGTACTTCCGAACAGACAGCCCACATTTTGCTGACTGTGCTCTTAGGTGGACCGGCAAAGTAGACGGGCGACAGGGGATATTCCCTGCGAACTTTGTCGAGGTCGTGTAAATCCGACAGCCTCTCGGTCAACCCGTGTATCTGTAACA
Source organism: Terana coerulea (assembly GCA_024811115.1). Taxonomy (NCBI): domain Eukaryota; kingdom Fungi; phylum Basidiomycota; class Agaricomycetes; order Polyporales; family Phanerochaetaceae; genus Terana; species Terana coerulea. The sequence goes on from JAKOGH010000491.1 coordinate 233, forward strand.
TGTATCGGTAGAACGTCCATGTGTATCCTAACTATGTAATATTCAGATTCTCAACGTTGCTTGTAATCCGTCCTAACACCACTCGAGTCGGCGTCGTCTGGCACTTGCTGACGAGATGAAGCGGGAGTCCGCCAGAGTGCAGTCATTGAGCGTCTCTCATCGATCTGGGCATTTATCTAAATCACTTGGTACGTAAGGATACGTGTTATTTACTGTCTCCATCTCTCATCTACCTGCCAGTCGTCAGAAAGTTATGCGCAGTGCAGGGGTGCTGAACATGAAGAGCACCGGAAGGCACCGGACCGCCAGAATGCTGATTTCGGAGCGCCTGCCGCCAAGTTGAACAATGAAAGGGCGGAAGCCGGGCGGAGGGCGCATCAATCTCCAAGCGCCCTCATCTGGCGGCTTTTTCTAGGGTTTCAGTCTTTCATGATCAAAAGTGAACACCATCGGCAACGTTCGCCAGCCGCCCCGTTACCTGGTCAAGATCCGTATTGCGTGGTTGAATTACAGTTTTTAACCGCTGAATGGGACAGACCCACCAGGTGGGACACCTACCTTATAAGGCAGGTTGACCTGGGGCAGGCGCTTGCTACCTGAGGAGATGAGAGGACATGAAACCGAATGCAAACTGAAGCCCGTATGATACACCAGAGCTCTGGTGTATCATACAGTAGGGTAGAAGAAAGATAGGAACAAAATTACGAGTGCAAAATTCTCCAAACATGAGCGAAAATTGGCCACTGACGCAAGGAGCCAAATCTGACGACAAAATTGCAGTATTTATATCGGTACATCATTATATTCTTAGTGTATTTATTTCGGGCAGCAGAAGACAAGGAATTTATACGACAAGATGCATGTTCTACGGCCGCAACCACCACAGCACGACGAGCGTCTGCGCCATGCCAACCTGCCTCATAAGGCAGGTGTCCCACCTGGTGGGTCTGTCCCATTCAGCGGTTAAAAACTGTACGCAAGAGCCAAGGGTGATTTGAAGGCCCAGAATCCCGCAGTGCCGGCCCCGCAGATGACCAATGATCGCATATTATCCACCCGCTTCCGCGAAACCCCCAAGCTCCGGTATCTGCACTTTCATAAAATTTCGACCCCGTAACGCTTTGCCCTCTCAGACTGACCACACCACCGACCCCTTCGTCGTGCGACGTGCGACGAGACCCCTCGACTGGTGCTGCCTCTTCTAATCTGAGTGAGCATGAGCGGTGGCAGATATCAAGATGCTCTCATTATCGCGACAGTTTGTTGCGTAACTGTTCTGAGTGTAAGTCATGCTTCTCTTCGCGTGTGATGATGTTGAATTGACCGACCCCTTCGCTGGTAGATTTTCTTGACCGGTGCGACGAATGTAGCCATTGCTACCATTGGCAGAGATCTAAACTTCAAGCAGTCCGATCTGCAATGGCCTCTTAACGTTTATTCGTCAGTGCGACTCTGATAGTTTTGATTAGCGTACTGACCACGTCCCGCATCCCTCCAGACTTTCCTGTGGATGTTTGCTTTTGATATGTGGACGGCTGGCAGATATTATCGGCAGCAAGAGGATCTTCCTGTTGGGTTCAGCTTGGTTTAGCATATGGTGAGTCGAGAGCCGGCATCCAAACAAGCGGTTGTTCACTGTACTTTGCAGGAGTATTGCGGCCGCTTTTGCCAAGGATCCCCATCATTCATCGTATTTCTCGGCTTGTTGGGCGTGGGGTCAGGTAGGTTATACGTGACACTTATACCTTCCGATGCTTACGTCAAATATTGTGATGTAGCTGCGAATACACCGGCAGGTAACTTCCGCATCCCTCAGCCCTTCCTTCTGGACCTAACGTTGTGGCTTCAGGCATCAGCATTATATCCTCCCATTTTCCTGCAGGCAAATCCAAGAACACCGCTTTCGCAGTCCTAGGCGCAGGTCAACCAATCGGTTATATAGTCGGAATGATTCTTGGTGAGCGTGTTCGATTTATTGCTAGCTTGTCGCACATTGTCTCATGTGCGTCAGGTGGTATACTGAGTCAGTCCAGTGCTTCGTGGCGTACTATTTTCTGGCTCCAAGCCGGACTTGGTTTCCTTCTATGTGTCATGGGTTGGTTTGTTCTTCCCGAAGACGACATCTCCAACAGATACAACATGGGCCTGGATTGGGTTGGCGCGCTCCTCAGCATCACCGGTTTCGGGTTGTTGGTGTGTGATCTGGCGTAAGTACTACATCTTCGCTGTACTAGCAGGAACGCCAGCTGACATTACATATAGAGAGTCTACCGCTACTCCCAAAGGCTGGACGACACCATTTATCCCCTCTCTGCTTGGTACCTCGATCATCCTCATTGTGTCGTTCGTCGTCTGGGAACTGCGCCGGGAGGCGAAGGGGCAATCTACTCTCCTTCCCATGAGTATGTGGACTCAGCCGGGAGCCAAGATGGGGCCCGTCATCTTGCTCGTCTTCTTCGGCTGGTGGGGTTCAACACGCTTGGATACTTCGCCCCGCTTTACTACCAGGAAGTCCTCGAACTAAGCCCGTTGCAGACCTCGCTTCGGCTGGTACCTATGGGCATTTCCGTATGTCTTCCCATACCTTGCGCCTGCTCAATTACTCATGCTGAGTACAAAGGGTCTCATCACCAACATTCTGACGGGATACATGGTCGGCATTTTCCCCCATCAATTTTTAGTGGTGCTGGGCCTGTCGTTAGCTATGGTACGTGTACATTCGGCACTTCCATCTGTACCATACTGACCATATGCCAGGTCTCTTGCATCATCTTTGCTCTTATCGACCTGCACGCATCGTACTGGGCGATGGCCTTCGTCGTCATGATTCTCCTTCCCATTCTCGACATCGCTTACACAGTCGCGAACATGCAAGTGTGTTCAAGCTTTCCCGCCCACTCCCAGGCGCTTGCGGGCAGTATCTTCAGCGTCGCGACGAGGGTAGGTTTCCATATCTCAATCCTTCCTTCACGTGCGAGCTGACTGACTTTGGTAGCTGGGAACCTCGATTGGTCTCGCTGTGACTTCTACCATTGCCAACACCGTGTCGACCAAGTACAACCGTCGCTTCCCCGAGCTCGGCCCCTCTGATCCGTCTGTCCTCATGGCTGGCTTCAGAGCGGCCGGGTGGACGTGCTGCGCGACAATCGGCATTGCACTGGTCATCGCCATCTTCGGCATCCGTGGAATCGGCACTGCGGGCCAGCAGCGTCGGACAGCCTTCGAAAAGCCTGCTGAGAGCGGGGACATCGAACTGGCCGCGCGTCCGCGCGCAGAGTCATCGGTCGCTGCGGGGAATGTGAGCGTTGACAGAGCCTCGATCCAAACTCTCACAGGTGAGCCCATCTCCGTCGAGAAGAGGGTGAAGATAGAAGAGGAGTAAATATAACGGTCGCGGGATTTGAACATATCATCATCATGGAACACGTGTATAATGCTCCAAACGTTACCTCTAGAGCCCAGACAGACTAGACTTATCCTACATTTCTCGAGCTGCCCATTGCAGACTAACAATTGGATATATTCCTGGAGCCTCTGTAAAGTACTGTACCAGCCCCAAAATATTTCGAATCATTGCTTGACATCTATTCTGAAGGCACGAGTTCCTTTCATACGCAGAGAGATTTCTAAATCGAGTAAGGTTGTATTGATACCGACTCCTGCGCCAAAGAACATCATGACTTGGACTCCAAAGCAGCGAGCTGGTCCACTAGGTCATCCATAACTGATCTTGGCGCATCATGAGTCGCCTGTGAAGACGAGCTATCGTGGACAGCAGGAGATCCTAGCACTGATTCGCGCTTGGTTGGCACAAGCGGCGTACTGCTCGGTTCGAACCCGGGTGCGATGCGCCGCAGTGCTTCTCGCTTCCGCCGCTCCTTCTCGTCTTCCCGTGCCTTAAGATAAGCCTCTCTACGAGCTGCGTGAGCTGCGAGAGTCGTCCTCCGGGAAGTCTCTAGGGTGATAACGTGTGGCTCGAGAGTAAATGGGTAGACGAACTGGACGATGCATAGTTGAGCTGCAAGACAATGTGCCCAGTACTGATGGCGCTCACGTATGGCGTGACAGAGTCGGGCAAAGGATGGATATCTGGAGGCATTTCGACCTGTGGCGTGAGTTAGACATAATGCTTCAAGAACACCAGGGGAAACTCGCTGGAGGCGGCACACGAATACTGGGTGATTTCATCAGCGGTGCCCGAGCCGCTGCTGCATACTGCGATTGAGCTAGGAGACGTCAGCCTCAGTCAAACCCTTAGGTCATGATTGCTTACATTGTACTGCCATTGCTTGAAACCTTCGAACTTCAGAGGGGCATATATGCAAGCAGTGTACAGACACGAAACAACGGGATTGACTCGAAGGATGAGCTATTGCGAAGGACCAGTGGGGTTAGGGTCCGATGCACAGTAATCAACTGAGTTTGAAAATGGCGGCTGTTGCCGAAACGCTCCGGTGAAAGGCAACTGTAGTTTCTACCTGCAACGTATATATTTCAGCTTCCTGAAGATAAAATTGCACATCCAACTCCTTAATGATTTTTTTCGGGGCAAGGAGTGAATAATTCTCTTTGAATGCTACACGGCGATGGTTGCCGGAGATGCCGAAACCTTTGTGGCGCTCAGACTCCATTCGGGATCAAAGCGTTTCAGCTCGCGACGGTCCTGCGTTTTCTGCGTTCGCCCCCACAAGACCTTGGTCATGGCTGCCCACCGTCCATCCAGAGAATAAAGGACGCCAAATGCGTCTCACACCTGCGCGTTCCTCACCCGGATGCCTCTGACAATGTACGGAACTCGCACACAGAGCTTGCACAGAGCTGTCGCCTGTCATCAACTTGCGACGTTTCCGGGTCGAAAGTTCTCAACCTGGAGTACTCTCATGTGAGTATTTAATCGCTGAAAACCCCGTATAATAAATGACCCGCGGTAGTCCAGCTTGAACGCTCTACGATACTCGTCCTTCAAGCCGTAGCTTGGAGTGTAATGTATAGCGCTGCGCACAACGTGTCCGATGTCATTTAACGCGTTAAGCTCCCCTTGCAATATCGAGAGGCTTATGAATCCCCTTTCTTTTATGGCGTATCTTCTCCCTTTCAAGCGCGGGGACTTAGCGACGCTTCGAGCATTGACGAGTCAGCTTCACGTGCAGGTGTGTGTGACTACATGTTGAGTCTCGTCAGCATGGGCGTTCAGAGGACGAAATTAACCTTGCTTGAACGTATAAAAGGTTTCTGCGAACCGCCACATCTCGTACTCTACCACACTCAACCACATGTCCCTCCCACTGTCAGGCAAAGTCGCCCTCGTCACGGGCTCTTCCCGCGGTATCGGCGCCGCCATCGTGAAGCGTCTCGCTGCAGATGGTGCTTCCGTCGTCGTTAATTACAATGGTAGTGAAGGCGCAGCGAACGACATCGTGCGACAAATCGCGGATGAGGGGAAAGGCAAGGCTATCGCTCTGAAGGCCGACATGTCTTCGATTCTCGAGGCGGATACGCTTGTGGAAGAGACCATCAAACGCTTTGGTCGGCTGGACGTACTCGTATTGAACGTGGGGTTGGCAGAAAACATGCCACTTGACAGACTGGATGAGAAAGGTTTCGACGACCACATCAACGTTAACGTCAAAGTCCCTCTTTTCGTGGTCAAGAGTGCTTCCAAGTATCTCAAAAAATGTATGTAACGCTTCCATCGCTACTCGTAAGCTTTCCTGAGATTAGCGTCACAGGTGGCCGGGTGCTGTTCTTCTCGTCTGCGACGACGAGGCACTCCAGTGTCTCGCCCAACTTCTTGGCCTACACCGCCGCGAAGGGTGCCGTAGAGCAGCTCACTCGCGTACTTGCGAAAGGCCTCGGCGCCAAAGGGATCACCGTCAATGCTATCGCACCAGGCCCCGTTGACACGGATGCTTTCCGCAAGGATAAAAGCGAGAAGCTGATCAACATATACGCGAGCTCCAATCCACAGTCTCGCATTGCCCAGCCACGTGAGATCGCCCCTGTTGTAGCATTCCTGTCGAGAGAGGAGGCAGGATGGGTGAATGGGCAGATAATCTACGTTGATGGCGTATGTCTCATTCCAACTCTAGTGACAGAGGTTTCTCAAAACTAATAACTTCAACGCCTTTTGTAGGGATGGACGGTTTGAAATGGCATGCTGGCCCGTATTTGTGCGCATGCTGTACATTCTATATCCAGAACAGATACGATTGGGTCTTGGAGTACATGGACGAGGGATTATCCTTTGATATGCATGGTGATTCACGGAGATATAACGCGCAGCTCTTGCGGTGTCAACATCCTCGCCGTCCATCAGTAAGACTCGGACGACGTCCGAACGTTCCGGGGGCGGGGGCGATTGCCGTGCAGTGGCGGCGCCACGAAGCCTGAGTCAATCGGCGCTTCACGGCGTGGCAGACTGCATACTGCCAGAGATTTACCGGCGGCAACGACTTACATTCCCGCAGCAGGAAGTGCTTGTTATCGGCGACATGTAATCAGTCCACAGCTCTGCAGAAATGAGGATACTAAGTAGGGGTATAAATTATCACGCCCATCTGTGCCCGCATCTGCTTAATACTTGATGTGCCGTTTTTAATAGCGGCTCATGCTGCGTTTACTCGGACATACTTGGCATCTGGTGCAGCCTTGAAGCGTTCTCATACCGTACGTAGCACAATGAATGGCGGCCTACTGGCGCTTCGACTTCCTTCAGCACCCCATAAGTCTACATAGCGCTTCTGCTAGATTCGGCTCAAGGAGTCCATAAGCACAGCTTACAAGAGAAAAGAATCTTGGCATTTCATGAGGTGCTGCAAGGAAATTAAGAATATAACATACAGTCTGTCTGAACGGTAGTACATATACAATACAATCTGAGCTATATCTTATCGCTTCGGTCTGCGCTAGCAAGAGACGGGGATGTCATAACAAGCATCTGGGTCTGATATGGTTCTCGCAGGATCGTTGGGTTTAGCCTTCGGGAACAGTTACTCATATGACAGCATTTGTCTCATCCACCTCCACATGAATCGCCAAGTTGCCAGGCTTCATGGTCTCGGTACTGTCCACCTGAGGAGGAATATCAGCACCGTTGAGTTGAGCAAACCAGGCACGTACAGATCCAAAACGATCAGGGCTAGTGTTGGAAACATGAGTCTTCGTTCGAGAGGGCACTTGGTTTAGGCGGGACAAGGGAATAATCGTAGGACCATGGTCGACGCGGAACCAATCTCGCATGTTGAGTCTACAGAAATTAAGTCAGCTGTCCCGGGACTTAGCTACCAAACAAACGTACGAGGCGAGTAGGCAGTTGTCATACACTACGCAGATTTGTTCTGAGACATCCATAGTTAGATAGAACTGAGGACTCACTGCCGTTGAGAGGTAGGAGAACTGTAGTGTGTTTGTTAGTCCTTGCATCGCATAGGAAACTCGATCAACATGGCAACGAATACATACCTGCCATCCAGATGTAGTTGTCCATCACGGCGTGCTAAAAATGGTCCGAGTATTAGCCAGGAATGACCAAGAGCGAGGGAAGACCATGATGTACAGAACGGACGTACAGTTATCATGCACGACAGAAATATGATGCTGTAAAAGATATAGTATGAGCGTTGTCGTAATGGAGTGGAAGTAAATGTGTATGTACCTTGTGAGTAGACCAGTGTTGATCGTGTATATCAGCAGGACATTGACTATAGAGTATGTCCTGATATTGTCACGCTATCAATGACCATCCAATGCGAAGAGGTGTTACAAAGCTCACGGCGAGTGATATATAGCATGCTTCCTGCTTTGGTAAAGCAAGTAGCATAGACTGAATGCGATGGAAAAGTCAGACACCACCGCAACGGCCAAAGTAGTGTAGAGTAGGTGCTTTGCATCGCATCATATTAGCCGAGTAATGCTATCATGCGTGCCATGGCGGGAACTCACGCTTAGATTTTTAATGTCCTCAATGCTGGGATGGAGGATCCTTTTCGCAGCGATTAGTCACTTGAAGAAAGGGACGCGATGCAGTGTCAGATGCTTACGTCTCGACAGCAAAGACTAGATAGAACGATGAAGGTGAGACAGACCATGGCTTATCCCAGTGAGAGAAGCACATACTGATTCCAATTACTATCGATGCATAGAGAAAAACAATTAGCATACAACATCATCACTTTATATGACCGGACACTTACCCCAGGGTAGGGTGGCCAGAATGGCCTGTGATAAATCATTCTTAATTCAGTAGCACAATCTATAGTTGATACGGACGTACTAGAATGAGAACGTGAAAACAATTGTGTCCGCTCACTGCACGCAAATATCAGACTGAGCGTTCGTCAGATAAACATCATACTCACATATCCAGACGCGGAAGATGAACCAGCTACGTAGTAGCAATACGTTAGCCAAAGTGGCGGTTCAACGGCTGCGAGGGTGTAAGGCAAGCCTCACCATCGAATGACAGTATCGCCTGTCACCTGTATGTAGGTGAGGAATATGTCGGCTGACTGGTCGGAAGGGCTTACCATCACAATCATGCCTGCCTAAAGTACGGCTTGGGTTAAATTCGGTTGAAACGAGGGTTCACATGTTACGTACACCCATACTCCTGCATAGCGCAGCAATAAGTATCGCTTATTTCCGCCCGCCGTAGGTATGAACGCACCAGAAGAAATGACCGATTTCAGCGGTGTTTCCAAAATTCGTGATGAGCCACCTTTGGGATGGGTTTAGAGGCATGTCGAGTCTCGATTTTGCTTCGACCACTTACAGGTACACTGGATGAACCGTCAGCGCAAGGTGAATAGTCTCCAAAATCCTAATTATTGCAGATTGGCTCCGCGTTACGTGTGGTTAAGCTGTGAAACAGCTCACAATAGCGTCCAAATCTGAAGAGGTGAGATATCAGCCACATCCTGACAACATAGAATGGGAAAGTACCGAGTATTTGAGGAGAGCGCACTCTTCTCTATAGTGGCGAAGGAATATGGAACACTGTTGGCACATAACTCCGTAGAGACTAAAAGTGCCGAAATGAATCATCGTCAGCCAGTAGGAACATGAGTCGTATGTTGGTTGGCACGCACATAGCGGAGGCGAAAGCACCCAAAAGCACTGCGCCTAGCGTACTATTATGCGCGGTTGGTGTCGCTTGGAAGGACATAATTGAGTTGCGTCGAGGATACGAAGAGTGCGAAGAGATGTGGGGAATGTGCCTTGTAGAGAGTGACTACCATTTGCTTGAAACCTCGCATGCTTTATATGACTCGGACCAGGCCTCCAAGTGTCATCGGTCCGTAAAGAGTTGTGGAGTGGGGCTTACTGACATACCAGAAAACAAAGCGCGGAACTGAATATATCCATCATGGATAGAACAGCGCTGTAAATACCCACATCTGTCCCTGAAATCCTCTCCGCTTGGGCTGTGGCACCCTTCGCCAGGGACCCTTCCGCACAGATACTTCCCCTATTTTTCCTCCACACGCAGGCTGTTAAGATCATTGGCCTCATGACATGCGGAGATGCTTTCTCTGACAGCCCTGCGCTGAGGGAATTACTGAGTCCAAAATTATACCTTCAGCACCGCCAGCACCGAGCACCTGACATCAGAGTTTACTTGATGTAAGATGGCATACCGAGAAAAAGGCAATGCCAAAAGGCGGCGTCTTCCAAGACACTTTGCAGAGGGAGAGGGTGGTGTCTATCAATACACCATGCGGAGATAGACTGATGAAATCTAAGGGCCCCTAGATCGAAAACTAGTATCTCCCCAGAGCGCCGCAGTACCTGGGAATTTGAAGCTTGTTAGACCGCTGACAGAGCAGTTGGTAGGTTGACCTACCGAACGCCAAGGGCTAGCACCTGCAGTAAAGCACTAGCAGTTCCATGTAAAGCTGCGGTGGACAGATCTCTTGCTTGTTGGTAGCACGTCTGTGACTCTGTCGAGAGAGTTGAACAAGGTCTAGAACGTCGGGACACGGGCGCCATCACGCCACAACGTCCTCGGAACGTGGGCCGTGACGGCAAACGCCGTTGACCACCTCGTTAAACGCCCAAGAGAAACAGGACGTGACCTGAACCATGTGCATGACCATGCACCTTCACTCTACGCACACAGTCCTCCAGCCTTCCGGTGACGCAGACTGATATGTGATACTCCAGTGAGAGCAGTATGCTTTCTTCTATAGCTCTCATTGACAAATGCACATGGGCGTACCTGCTTGCACTCACGCTCACGGAGAAGGTTATCGGGTACATCTCCCGTATGCCGACTGAGCTGGCTTCTATCTAAAGCAAAACAGCCCTGAGGGTGCCCTACGTAGCCGTGAGTTTGACCTAGGAAATCAGTGTTTCTTACTGATACATTGCGTTACAGAGGCGCTACGTGGAACGATATCCGGGCTGCGTAGATGTAGCATGCAGTGCGTATAGAGAACTCCTAAGCTGAGCCCTGGAAGGCAACAGCAGCTCCGTCTATTGGCGACATAGCCACTCGATTATGTCATTTTCTGTGTAGTCGCATTGCAAGGTAATGTCTTCCCCTCTATATTGTGTATGTCATCATGAATCACTTATAACGCCTTCATCCATATACCTGACTCATGCGTGTGGGCATCTGCAGATGGAGCACCCGGCGAGTAAGTGAGCTTTCCTACATCAACAGGGCCCGAAGACCCACTACATCCTCGATGCGATCTCAGCAAAGCCCGTCACTTTACCTACTCGTCATTGACCACCATGGTCATAATTCATCAAAATTGTGGGTCCTGAGTGGAATACGAAGAGGCGGTGAAAGCGTCGTCAGCGGAGACAATAGCAAACAACGAACATCTTGGCCCCAAGCACATACCGACAAGCACCACAAATGATCACGGTATGGTACTTAGCAGAGACATGCGATTCAAAGGCTCAGCTGTCATTTTCCTCCATCCTAGGACACTTCAACAAATTATCGCTTCAGCTTTGCCACATTCCACGCAATATTCTGCACAAATGCATATCGACCCTCGAGGCTGCCTTATCGCTGCAGCAGTCTGCTGCGTTACGATTCTGAGCGTGAGCGTATATCTTGGATTGACGTCGCTTTAGAGAGCTAACGAGTCATCACAGGTCTTCATGACCGGTGCTACCGGCGTCGCCGTTAACACTATTGGGGCAGACCTAAAATTTCCTCAGGGTGGTCTAGACCTGCCTCTTAACGTCTACAAGTATGTGGAAAGCCTCACTCACCATGAAGGGCTTGTGCTCATGACAGCCTCGGCTTATGTACTTAGCTTGGCTTACGGTTGCCTTCTTCTACCACTTGGCCGGTTGGCTGATATCTACGGCGGAAAAAGGACCTTCATCCTTGGGTCCTTATGGTTCAGTATATGGTTTGCATACTTAGCATTCACACCGCTTAGAATGCTGACACATACCATAGGAGCATTGCGGCTGCGCTCGCCAACAGTTCTGTGCCTTTCGTTGTGTTTCTCGCTCTACAGGGCATAGGTTCTGGTGAGTAGGCTCATCTTCGTTGATTGTGCAAAAGATTCATAGCTGACCTATCCATCTTAATAGCTGCTAATGTTCCTGCAGGTACGTATCGCTGTTGTCATGGCCTTTGACTTCGCTAATCTTTCTCAGGTGTTAGCATTATTTCTTCCTACTTCTCGCCCGGCAGAGCCAAAAATGCGGCGTTTGCGGCGTTAGGCGCAGGCCAACCAATAGGCTTCATCTTAGGGTTGATTCTCGGTATGTTCACAAAAGTGGCAACAACAAACATCCACTGACGTGACGTAGGTGGGATACTTACTGCGTCAAGCGCGTCCTGGAGGAGCATCTATTGGATGCAAGCTGGCCTGAGTGCTTTCATGGCATGCTTTGGTTGGTTTATCCTGCCGGACCTCCAGAACGAAGGCTATACGTCGGGTTTCGACCTTGTTGGGGCGGTTTTAAGTATAGGCGCAGTAGGGCTTTTGATATCTGCCTTGACGTACGTACTTTACTTTGCAAGGCTGCTGCATGAAAGTTGACATGTCTTATCAGAGAGTCTACGGAGACCAGCCATGGCTGGGCAACCCCGTTTGTGCCTGCGTTGCTAGTAATCTCCATTGTCTTTATGGCCGCATTTGTGGCCTGGGAGTTGCGCCGCGAGGCGAAAGGGCTACCAGTCCTGCTTCCTATGAGCGCTATGACGTATCCCAAGGCGAAGATGATCCCAGTACTCCTTGTTGTGTTCTTCGGCTGGTGGGCGTTCAATACCCTGGCCTACTTCATTCCTCTCTATTTCGAACAAGTACTTGGGCTGAGCGCTCTACAAACCTCCTTACGCCTCGTCC
>JAKOGH010000494.1:0-13403 GCA_024811115.1 Terana coerulea
CCGGTCAGTTCATTACTCTGGGACAGTGGAGGTAGCCCTTTAAACAGACTCACGACAGCGATGCCTGTCTTTATATTCTCATTGAAGTGGTCGGGAATCGAAGCGTCAGGCAAGTGGTTGTCAACCAACATGCACATCGAAGCGACTGAACCTTTGATGAGTCGTGTATGTCGGGAATCGAACCCCCGTGCGTGTGTTAAAAGATACTGCTGGTGTCAATGAAGGATACGTCCCGCAGCCAGGAATTGAACCCGGGACATGCTACAGAAGGAATAATCTGGGCTACTCGTCAGGAAGCGTTTACTGAAAAAGTGGTCGGGAATCGAACCCGGGGGTGTCCGTAGAAGAGATAAAGGGATTGCTGGGAGTCTTTAAGAGAGGGGTATTCATATGAGCCGCAACCGGGAATTGAACCCGGGACGTGCTACAGAAGGGATAAAACGGGCTCGTCAGGAAATACTACCGCAAGAGTGGTCAGGAATCGAACCCGGGAGTATATGGACTGCTGGGCATGAATATGCAGCGCGACAGGGAATCGAACCCGGGACGTGCTACAGAAGGGATACAATGGGTTCGTCGGGAAATATTACTGCAAGAGTGGTCGGGGATCGAACCCGGGAGTATCTGTAGAAGAAATATGATGGACTGCTGGAGAGGAATATGCTGCGCGACCGGGAATTGAACCCGGGACGTACTACAGACGTGATAAATTAGACTCGTCAGGAAATATTACTGCAAGAGTGGTTGGGAATCGAACCCGGGAAGGTCTGTAGAAAGGGCTTGATGGACTGCTGGTGACAGAGGGATATGCACCGCAGCCGAGAATTGAACCCGGGGCGTGCTAAAGTCTATATAAGAGGGAAATTGGGCGATTCGTCAGGAAGCGTTATGATGGTCGGGAATTGAACCAGAGGGTGTTTGCGGAGGGGATGTAGCAGACTACCAATGATGATACACTCCGGGAATCAAACCTGGGGGTATTTACATACTCCCTATGGAATGGAATGCTGGTCCGAGGCGCAAAAGTTCGGGATGCACCATGTAACACTGGAATGTGGCCAAAATTTGGACAATGAAATTGAGGGTGTTTCTAGTTTCTGGATGAATGTCAAGCACAAATATTTCACGAGCAAAAATCTGGAATCCTAATTGTATAACACGGGTTACACTTTGTGCCACCTAGGACCGTCCGTCTACTGGATCCAGCCCTTCTCCCGGAATTGATTCAGCATGCCGATCGTCGTTTGTTCCAAGCTAATTTACTGCAGACCAAGGATACCGCTCGCTTTTGCGGTGTCATAGCGAGTCGCGTACGTCGCCGTCTCGGGGTCATACGACGTGTTCCCTGCGGGCAACTTCGAATCGTACTTGTGCGCGGCGGACACTGGGCGCAGTAAACATCAGCGACGCCAAAGTCAAGGGATCAATGTGGATATAGGCGCACCAAAGTCCTGCCAATTCCAGACACCCAGTGAGATGATGACGCGCTCGCCGCCCGCCGCCTCCTTGTGGAGCGCAAGGGCGTGCGCGAGGCCGAGGTCGCGAATATCAGCCCAGGAGGAGCTGCAATTCAAGGGTTGTCAACACGATCCCGAAGTCATGATGCGTATGATATTGGCAGAAGACACATACGTGATCGCGAGAAGCTGCTCGTTAGTTTTGCTGCCCTTGACAACCGTGTTGTACCAATCGCTCACGCTGGTGTTCAAGTTCTCGAGCTTATCGACCTCGTGCAGGAACGGTCCATACACAAACGGCGGGTTTATCGTTACGACGTCGAAGTTAATCTTCTCCTTGTTGTTCTCCGCGAACGCCCACGCTGCACGCTCCGCCGAGGCCTTGCTCGCGCGGTACTTGTCCACGGCGGTGGCGGCCTCACCCTTATCTTCCACCTCCTTGACGCTATGCGTGTCCCAGTCCACCTCAAGAGTAAATCCTGGGCGACGGTGACAGATTCACGACGGCGGCGCATGAAGAGGTGATGGCTCCCCGCTTGACGGTGTCGTTCGCATGTTTCAGTGCGGAGAGGAGGACGGAACCTGTGCCGGCAACGGTGGGAGCGATGAGTTCATGTGGGCCCTTCGCATTAGAGTGGCAAGGCGAGGTGGTATGCGCAATGGCATCAACACCGTTCACGGCTTCATCGAACGCGCCTTCCTATTGAAATGAGTAAAGTCGGTCAGCATAGGTTCCATTTCCTGATAGAGAACGTGTTATCGAATAAAAAGTGCAGTTTTAGGAAGCAGGAGATAGGATAGCGGTGGCGTGGTGAAATAAGTGAGCTGTACACATACCACAGTAATATTGGGGACGATGATGACTTCAAGCTAGTTATCATACTCCTTGAACGTCTCCTTCAAATAGCCAGCCTTGCTTTCGGAGCGGACAGTGCCGCGAACGGAGAAGCCCTGGCTAAGCAGAGTCTTGACCACCCAAAGCGCGACACAGCCGTTCGCACCAGTGACAAGGACCTTTCCTTTTGTGACTGCTGCCAGTGGCATTATGGTCGTAGAGGCGATGTGGTGGTGGAAGATGCGAAATGAGGAGACAGTAGACCATGACGAACATTTATATGTTTGCAGGATGGGTCAGCACTGCGGTGCTCCCACTATTGTCGACACACCATTGCATTGCGGTCCCGCCTCTCAGATGCAGTAGTTAATCGTTAGGAGCCAATGGCTCGTGCAGAAAAGCAGAGACGGATTGCAAGCGGACCAAGGGGCGTCCGATCAAAAGCGGACGCAGGCAGACGCTCCAGATCTGCCGCCGATGGCTTGCGCGCCACCGCGAGAACAAGGTTCGATTCCCCGCTCGGGAGTGATCGTAGTAGCAGCTCTGAAAAGAAAGACCTCTCGCTTGCCTGTCACTGCAGCACCAACCAAGTTCATGTAAAAGAATGCTATACCTGGATCTGCGGGATTCGATCTCAGGGTGTTGTAATGCGCGTGTGATGCCACTCGTTTAATCAAGTTGTGATGGGCCGGCGGGCCTCGGGGGTGCGCCCCTTCTTTCGTCTTTGTCCAGTAAATACGGATTCAATACTCAGTACTCAACATTCAGTATTCAATCCCGACTTGTCTGAACCATGGATCATGAGTGGTGCGTTTCATCAAGTCCTTGTAATCTGTGTAGGTTCTGATACTAAAAATGTCACAACTACGCTACACGGGATCATAAAGATACACTCAACATTCGACGCCGATCGGAGAGCAAGGCGCACGAGCGAACTTTATCGCCGAGTGAATAAGTTCAAACGTGTGTTTGCAAGCATAGCACGCTTCCGAGCTTCTTGACATAATCCATTTGGCCGTTCGAGCGCTGAGTTGTCAGCACAGAAGTTCTTATACCAGACGAGTAGCTCTCCACGCCAACCACACCGACCTGGCCCCCGTTCCGCCATGCCCAATATCTTCGTCGTTGCTTTGGCTTGCCTGCTACAGCTGTGGTTGGCGCAAATAGCCGCAGCTCGCGGCAGGGCACCGCCTGGCGTATTGCACCGCCGCTCATACTTCTATGTCGGCGGTGAATATGTACCGCAGAACGCCTCGCAGCTCGCCCACGGGCAGATGTACGTCGAACACCTCGTCCCCGAGAAAGTGACCCAGCGGTATCCCCTCGTCCTGATCCATGGACACGGCATGACCGGGACGAACTTCCTGAACACGCCTGACGGACGCTTGGGCTGGGCAGACCACTTCATGAGCAAGGGCTACGAGGTGAGAACTACGACGCGAGCTGGCAGTCGATGTCGTAGCTGACCAGGTGTGTGGTGTAGATATACGTTGTTGACCATCCAGCGCGAGCCCGATCTGCATGGCAAGAGGGGATCGACGGCGCACTGTCGAGCTACGACACCGTCACGATCTCGTCGCACTTCACCGCTGTGCAGCTGTACAACCTGTGGCCGCAGGCCCGGTTGCATACGCAGTGGCCAGGCAACGGCACCGCGGGAGACCCCATCTTCGATGAGTTCTACAAGTCGACGCTGCAATCACTCGTCTCCGAGGCTGAGGGCAGCGTGAAGATGTTGGGTGCCGGCAGCGCTCTGCTCGACAAAATAGGAGTAAGTACTTCGCTCATTGCCCACTCTCCGCACACGCACTCACAGGATCAAAGCCCGCAATCCTTCTCACGCACTCGCAGTCAGGCCAATACGGGTGGATCCTCGGCGATGCACGCCCTGAACTGGTCCGCGCCATAGTTGCCCTCGAGCCCGCCGGGCCGCCCTTCACGAACGCAGTAGTTCCACCACTCGGCCCAGCGCGTCCGTACGGGCTCACCGAAATCCCACTCACCTTCTCCCCGCCCATCAACTCTTCAGCAGATCTGCAACCCGTAGTGGTCAGCGCAGACCCAAGCACGAACTTTGCTTGCTTCCAGCAAGGCACCAATCCTCCGCGGAAGCTCGTCAACCTAGCGCACATCCCGACGCTTGTCGTGACGTCGCAGTCGAGCTATCATGCGATCTACGACAACTGCAGCGTGCAGTTTCTGGCGGAGGCTGGCGTCCCGGTGAGGCACATACAGTTGGCGGATGCTGGTATTTTTGGGAATGCCCACATGATGTTCTTGGAGCTGAACAACATCCGGATTGCTGAGGAAGTAGTCGAGAAATGGATAGGGAAACATTGCAGTAGATCCTGTGGTAGCATTGTGTTTAATTGATAGTCAACTGTGGAGCAGCCTTTGTTGCAAGAACTGTTATCTCAAGTCATACCTCTTGACCTTTGCCATCTGACTCTGGAAGTATTCAAATGAATGAGCATATATTACAACAATGGGTAATATCACATCCCGCAGATGCACAATGGTCGTCCTATTTTTACCGTTGCTCTCTGGGCTCTGTGAATGGCCCGGTGTGAGCGACCACCAGGTGCAAGAATGAGCAGATGACGTACGCGACCACTGCACGCTCAGGATGAGGTTGTCGTAACCGCGGCCATGCAGCTTGTCCATAGCCTTCTGCGCGGCCGACTTTTCTTCGAAACTGACAAACGCGAAGCCCTTGCCGGCACCTGTCTCCCTATCGCGACCGACGTAGACCCTCGCCACGCGGCCGAATCCGCCGAACAGGTCGCGCAAGTCGTTCTCTTCGGTGTCCTCGCTGATGTTCGTGACACGCAGCGTGGGCATGTCGTCGCGATTGCCTCCTGGCCGGCCCATGGCCTCCCCGGCGCCGCGTCCGCCAGCACGCATAGAAGGAGGAACGTACTTGCCGCCGGTGGTGGGTGCGGACGGCTCCGCGGCATCGTTATCAGGGGAGGAGCGTCCGCTGCACATCGTGAGTACGGGTAACGTCCATTGAGTGTACGATGGAACCTACCTGCGATGTCGACACCGGCGAGAGAGTCCTTGTATGGACATTTCGCGGTGAAGTGATCACCTTTACACAGACGACACAGGACCTTGCCTGCACCAGCCTTTTGCAGGCTGGCCTTGACCGTTGCTTCTGCGGACGCTTCGGCTTCCGTTTGCTACACGCATTATCCACGGCTCAGCTCCCGCATTATAAGAAGAGTCAGGCGAGCGCACCTTGTTGCCGGCACTCAGCTTCAGCATGACCGCCTCTCCGACGGTGGTGGTCGCCCTGTCCGGCCCTGGCTTGTTGCCTTTCTCTTGCCCGAACTTTGCCCACGCTTTGCGCTCGGCGACGCTGTGGTCTACGACGGTCTTCTGCAACACCCGCTTGACCTTGCGTGTAATCTGCGTCGCGGCAAGTGTATCCCCGTTCAGGTCCTGTGGGCAATATGAAGCCAGTAATGGGAGGCGTACCTTGACCTTCTTGCCCTCATCGTTCACGGTGTACTCGACGGTCGTCCGGATCCCATTCTCGTCCACATAGTCTTCTCCTTTAGGCTGCTCTGCAAACCTCTGGCCTTAGTAATCACTCCGCCTACTCAGCCCGGCTTCAAGGCTCACCGAGCTCGTCGACGTCGTCCGCCCAGGAGGTTTTTGGTGCTCTACGCTTTGGTTAGCCTTGGATTGTCAGAATTTCGCATTGACGGGAACGTACGTGCTGGCCATGGTAGCGGCAAGATAGAGTATGTGAAAGCAGATGAGCAGAGACACTCGCGAGAAATCTCTTTGACCTCAAAACATTGCGCAATTCTCCTTATATACATTTGAAGACTACACAGGTATCCTTCGATAGCTCAGTTGGAAGAGCGCGAGACTGTAATGGGATATATTAATCTTGAGGTCGCTGGTTCGATCCCGGCTCGAAGGATTTTGTCAAGCCTCAAATTTTCTTTTTGTCGCTTTTCTCTACCCTGGTACGTAGGGATAAACAGGTTTCTGTCATTCTACGTAACTTTTATAATTACTGGAACGCCACTCGTTGTGAATTTTCAGCAAATGCCCCAAACCACCTGGCAATATTTTGGCCCTAGCTGAGCACTGCCAACAAGTAGTGATTGGCAAGGGTAAACCCTCCATGCTTAGAGGCTAACCCTTACCCTTACCCTCCAAAACCCTTACCCTTATGAAGGGTAAGGGTTGAGGGCTACCCTTAAACCCTTACCAAAATAGGCAGAAAATGGTGCTTTGAGTGCTTTTTTCATTCACTTATAATGTCAGCGTTCTATTTGAGTAGCTTGGATTGATATAGAAAGCACTCACAACACTTGCAGCCCTGTCCAGCAACATATCTGGTATTTGCGTGCAAACCTCTGCCAGATGAGGGTTAACTTTCTTCAACCCTTACCCTTACCCTTCATACCCTTACCCTTAACCCTTGGAGGGTTTGCAAACCCCTGCCTATCACTACCAACAAGCAGCCAACTCCAAGTCTTGCAACTTGGCACATGTTAAAATCATTGTGTTTACTGTCTCGGCTCAGGGTTTTGATCACTGATGACTTGTCCGTGCAGCGTAGGTACCAAGTATACGCATGCCAAAACTGGTAAAGCCACGCACAATGATGCAACATGGCTAGTTCGTTCATATGAGCGCTTACCGTACTTACACTTCGACCATGGCGGCATCGAGAAAAACCCCAAAATTTCCCATAACCTTGTACAGCGTCTGGAATGCATGCAAGCGTCTCCTGAGTGGTAGAATCGTCTTGTAATCGGTAAAATTGACAGAAGGCGTCCAATCTCCATAGTCGCCCGGGATCGTTTGTATGACACTTGTAATACACTTGTAATCAGCATCAAAGTGAGTTAGGAGCTGGTTCCAAGTTGACAGACCATCCCACCGCTTGTGGCCCGAGCAATTCTTGCCAGCTTCAGGATTATTCTCAGCTCTGCGTGCTATATCATTCTGAATTTCTTATATTGCTTCACATCTTTTTCTCTTGTCGAGTTTTTGCACAATAAAACTGGTTGATTATTTAACTAATCCTTTATGCGTAAATATATCTCGGGCGTCGTGCACCGTAAAACTACCCTTGGCATAAGTTGGCTACCAGTTCGCACGCCTGCCGAGACCCTGAGTGGGATTTGTAAGCTGAGACAAGGAATAAGGCATCTGAGCTCACCTCGTGAAATGCCAAGGTGCCCTGACTGTACTCACATTGTCAACAGCCATCCTTGAAAGCTCTCCCTTTGCTCTCCTTATGCTCATGTCCTAACCAGCATTCATCTGTTAGTAGCTGGACAGGGATGAGACACAAATATGTACCTAGCTTGGTCGTCTGTGTAGCAGCACGAGGACGGGAGCGGAATCTAAGGTGTGTGTAGAATATCAGTACTGACATTTGGAGTCGGCGCACGGTCAGAACTTACGAGTGGGTGAGCAGAATCGCAGAGTTGCGCGTGCCTTATATGGAGTCAGCACAACCACAAAGCGCTGACTGCGCACTGACCTGGGATCTGAGACATTGTTATTGAGTTGTAATACCCCACCCTGAAGCGCTACCCTGCGTGACAGCCGCACCCTGCACGCCGCAGGGACACCGGCATAACAAGCTCTGGTCATACTCCGAGTTCCATGTTGTATGCCGTCCGGTTGAGATTCAAATCACGGCGCTTCAACAGTGGTGCAAGCCCTCATAAGGATTCCCGTATCTCGGTGCTGGTACACGCAGAGATGGGCGAGGTTGGGGGATAGTCACTGTTTACACTAAAGATTAAGAGCGTGTTGTTAAACAATATTGCTGGGAAGCCACGTACTCAGTTTCCAGACCAGAGTACTTTTTTGTAGTGCCTCCCGTTAGGGTTGGCAGACAGACTGTAACTTACTAGACATAAGTTGACTCGGACAGCATTCAGGCTCAAGGGCTGAGGTACTCACCAGAGTTTCTATCAGCCGCCGGCGCCGGACGTGAGAAATGATAAAGATAGGTGCTGAAAGAGTTCCAGCCTCTCATAAGAAAGAGGCAAGCAGGTCGCAACTCACCACAACTCTTTCAGCAATGTTGCAAGTAGTACAATCGGTCCAAGGAGCAGAATCCGTGCAAGCGTCTTACGGGCTGATCGGAAGCCTCTCCGAATACGGAAATTGAGCGTCAAACCTGCAAATTGGCGTAATCGGTAAGAGCCGCCAGGATTCCTTTCGATGTGACTGCGAGGGGCACGATACGGCATGTAGAATAACCTGTCCATGTTGTCCTGCAATATTGAATACAGAGTAAGTTTCAAACTTATCGCAGCAATGTTACAGCTCCTGACTGCCGACCTCTCTTTCAGTGCCACATCATGGGAAAGAGCATGCAGATTACTTCCCATATGGCCTCCTATCCATGTAAACCTACCTACACCGGACGGCCCCCTACATCTTGCTTGTCTCGTTCAGCAATATGCTCATTTGCACTGCGTTTGACTGGCCGAAGCCGGAAAGGTTGTATCGGGTCCTTCAAATCAGACGTGAGTGTATGTTTCTACAATATTTTCCCACTCGGAACCCGGCAGTCAGTCGCCCTCGGTGCCGTGGGTGCTGGCAGTCCCGAGACATCCTCATAGGCTGGGAGTGGTTTTAAGCATCCTTGTCAAATCACGAAGTTTGACAGACATCCAAGAGAATGAATCCTCTATTTTTGGACATGTGCTCACTCCGCTTGTGAAAATAGAGCTGGCCAATGTCCCTCATCGCCGAACGTTATTCCTACCAACAACCAGTACCACGGAACCGCCCGCACATCCTCTCATGAAACCGTATGGTGTCGGTAAGCCTCGACTCTCTCGCTGTCAACACGCCAATCATATCTGATCGTTTCACGAAGCGCATTCAACGAGTACACTGCGAGTCTTGTCCGCACATCTCACAAAGGTTCGAATTGCTCGTTCGTCGGCTGGTTTACCTCAGCAGGGAGGTCACTGTTCTTTGGACCAAACTATGCAACCATGGGGCCTGCGTCGCGATGCTCCAATTGCTGGGTGCAATGACCGCCAGACAGGCATGGATACAATCGACAAATTTTGCGCCAACACCGCCTCACTGGTGCAGTCCCATTCCTCTGGGTCTCACGTCCATGGTCACTATGCTCTCCCACAACTTTTGCTGCTGAACCTGGTCATAACCGAGTCTCCCGAGTCTCCCTCCACCCACCTTTGGGAAGCGATTCCTCACTGAACAGCGCCAGCACGAGGAGAATCACAGTGTCCTGCCCCTCTGGACGCCAAACGCCCCAGCAGACTGGTAAATGGACTCGTATTTACCACGCAACCACAGCGTCGTCGGCTCCCGTCTACTCACACTCCTGTGAGCCATCCAAACCCGCGGTACGCGATTGGAGCATCGCGCTATGGTCGCCTGAGAGCACACCCAGCACCGCCAACCGTGCTGAAAGCGAGATTGACTGCTGGTTGTGACGGCGTAGTGAAGGGCCTGTGCAGGCGGGCCCGGAGGGCGGTCACCCACAGTCCTGTGAGTTCGGGGAAAACAACAATCTGCACCACGCTGCTCACCACTCATCCATAGCTGGACGTGCGGCGGACGATGAAGTCATGGCTGTACGCGGAGAGGTATAAAAGCTAGGACGCGTACTGCCTACAATCTTCAGGACAACCGGGTTCTACACTCAGGCATCACTCCTCAGGACAACGAGTTTCTCGCTCGCCTATCCTCACTCCCCTTTCTCCACCTTCGCTCTCGACTTAGCAATGGCTTTCACTTCTCTCATCGCCTTCGTCGCCCTCGCTGCGTACGCGGCTGCTGCCCCCGCCGAGCCTGCTGCCACCTGCCCCGACGGCACTCGCGTCAGCAACGCCGCCTGTTGCGCCTTCATCCCGCTCGCCAAGGACCTGCAGACCACGCTGTTCCAGGGCGACTGCGGCGAGACGCGCACGAAGTCATCCGTTTGACTTTCCGTCAGTACCTCCCTTTCCGTTGCTACTTCGACAGCGTAGCTGACATGCTTTACTGCAGACGATGCCATTTCTATCTCTCAGAGCCAAGGTCCCAAGGCCGGCGGTGGAGCTGACGGCTCGATGCTGCTGTTCCCGACCGTCGAGCCCAACTTCCACGCGAACGACGGTATTGACGACAGTGTCAACAACCTCATCCCGTTCATGCAGAAGCACAACACGATCTCGGCCGGCGACCTCGTTCAGTTCGCTGGTGCCGTCGCTCTCTCCAACTGCCCTGTTCGTACCAAATGCACCGCACCGCACTATGAAATATATACTTACGAATATGTTTTCTGCAGGGTGCTCCTCAGCTCGAGTTCTTGGCGGGTCGCCCGAACAAGACCATCGCTGCTGTCGATGGCTTGATCCCTGAGCCTCAGGACAGCGTGACCAAGATTCTCGCTCGCTTCGAGGATGCCGGCAACTTCTCTCCCTTCGAGGTCGTCTCGCTCTTGGCCTCGCACTCGATCGCCCGTGCGGACAAGGTCGACGAGACCGTCGATGCCGCTCCTTTCGACTCGGTTCGTACCCTTCAGCCGCATCAATGTCGATTTGCAAGTTGCTAACATGGTTCATTTCTACAGACGCCGTTCACCTTTGACACCCAGGTGTTCCTCGAGGTCCTGCTCAAGGGCACCGGCTTCCCCGGCACGAACAACAACACCGGCGAGGTCACCTCCCCGCTCCCGCTGTCGAGCGGCGAGGACACGGGTGAGATGCGGCTGCAATCCGACTTCGCGATCGCGCGCGACTCGCGCACGGCGTGCTTCTGGCAGAGCTTCGTGAACCAGCAGGCGTTCATGGCGTCGTCGTTCAAGGCGGCGATGGCGAAGCTGGCGATCCTCGGTCACAGCCGCAACAGCCTGATCGACTGCTCCGACGTCGTGCCGGTGCCGAAGCCCGCTGTTGCTAAGCCCGCGACGTTCCCGGCGACGAAGAGCGCGAAGGATCTCCAGCTCAGCTGCACCTCCTCCAAGTTCCCCACTCTGACCACTGATGGTGAGCCCCTTCCGTTATCTTCCTAGACCACTGGCTCACTGTTTTGTCTTCTAGCTGGTGCGACCGAGTCCCTCATCCCCCACTGCTCCAACGGTGGCATGTCTTGCCCCGCTGTTCAGTTCGACGGCCCGGCTTAAGCTTCTGCTGAGGATCGTTGCTTCACACTCTGTCCGCTACACGCACTCTAGAGCGTTATTTATCTTGCATCTCAGTGGGCTTTATGGTTATACATGTGTACTGTTACGGCATAAATCATATACTTGCGTTGTGCGACGCGCGTTCTACATACCTACGGCTTGTGCCATTTCTATTCCGTCAGATTTTAACGCTGCGACCGCGCGATTCGGTCTGTCTTGTGAGTCAAAAGCGGTACACCGCTCTGGTAGCGAGAGAGCTAGTGGCACACAACGGTTCTGCCTCAGTATCCTCTTTCTATTCATGTCCCCCTCCTAATTTCATGCCGCTTCCTTAGCTTACCCCACATAATAACAAACCACACATCAACTAGAAACCAGCACCCAAAATTACCCCGCCCATTAAATGCACGACGGATTCCTGAAATTTCAATACATCGAAAGTATGATAGACATCTATACGAGACAAACAATTACAGTGCGAAAGCATTGCGAGGGGAACATCCAAGAAGTGTCATCGTAAAGTCATGCAGTCCAACCAACAGTCGTCTACGGCGAAAGCGTACCCGCCGCGACCTCGAGCGCCTGCTCGACATCCGCGACCAGGTCCTCCTCCTCCTCGACGCCGACCGACAGCCGGACGAAGTTGTCCGAGATGCCGAGCAGCGCGCGCTCGGCCGCGGGGATGCTCCCGTGCGTCATCTGCGCGGGGTGCTCCGCGAGGGACTCGACGCCGCCGAGCGACTCCGCGAGCGTGAAGAGCCGCGCGGCGCGCAGGAACGCGTCCGCCTGCGCGAGCCCGCCGCGGATGCGGAACGAGACCATGCCGCCGTACGGGAACCCGTCCGCCGCGCCGTGCGCCTGGGTGTACTGGTCGACGAAGCGGCGGGCGTGCGGCGCGAGCGACTGGTAGGCCAGCGCGTGCCGGGGGTGCGACGCGAGGCCGGGGTAGATGACCTGCTCGACGTGCGGGGAGCGCGCGAGTGCGCGGGCGACGGCGAGCGCGTTCGCGCCGTGCGCCTTCATACGCAGGTGCAGTGTCTTCGCGCCGCGCTGCGCGAGCCAGCTGTCGTACGCGCTCGGCACCGCGCCGATCGCGTTCTGCAGGAAGCGCAGCTGCGTGGCGAGCTCCGCGTGCCGCGCGGGGAGAATCAGGGCGCCCATGACGACGTCCGAGTGCCCGTTCACGTACTTCGTGAGGCTGTGCAGAACGATGTCCGCGCCCTGCAGGAGCGGGGACTGGTAGAAGGGCGAGAGGAAGGTGTTGTCGACGAGCACGAGGGGCGCGGCGGGGTGGGACTTGGCGAGGGAGACGATGCGGGGGATGTCGATTAGGCGGAGCGTAGGGTTGGTGGGAGTTTCTATCCATATCAGCTGCAGGCACGGGAAGTCAGAAAGCTGCACGAATTGCAATGAAGGCAGGACGGACCTTGGTATTCGGCTGAATGGCAGCAATGATAGCGTCGTCCTCTGCATTCTCCAAATCTACGAATGAAGTTTCGAGTCCTTGGTTGACTTTTGCGACTTTGGTCATGTAACGGAATGTGCCGCCGTAGACATCGTTCACGGAGATTATATGCGCATTCGGCCCTAATGACTGGAGGACGGTGGCCGTGGTTGCAGATCCCGAGGCAAACGCCAGGGCGTGCGCACCGCCGGCCTCTATCGAGGCAAGAGTCTCCTCCAAGGCATTTCGGTTGGGGTTGCCTGAGCGAGAGTACTCAAAACCCTACAAAAACCACGAATCAATTCAACTGCTCTGACGTAGCGCTGCGGAAAATGTGGTGACACAGAAACACACACCACGAAATCGGCGAAAAGCAGCGAGAGCGCCTACGCACCTTGTGGTTGCCTATGCCATCCTGCTTGTACGTCGTGCTCAGGGATATCGACGGGATGACCGCGCCCGTCTCCGGGTTTGGCTCAGAGCCTACATGGATCGCGCGGGTACCAAAGCCGTGCACGGGCTTCTTCACGCCGT
>JAKOGH010000496.1:0-10392 GCA_024811115.1 Terana coerulea
GCGCATGCGCGTTCAGCCACACTCTTCATTTTGCACGCGGGCACGCAGGCCACATACCGATGCGATGCACGTAGCTTTGGACGCTTTGGGGAAATCGTAGTTGATCACCTCTCGCACGCCCTTGAAGTCCATACCACGCGCCATAACTTCGGTTGTTACCATTACCCAGCTCTCGCCCTTCCCGCATCCGCGCGATGGCATCTTCTCGCTCTTTCCTGCTCATGCCGGCGTGCAGACAGTCCACGTTCTGAATCCCGCTAAGGACGAGCTCTTCTGCGAGGGACGATGCACGCGGCTGCGTCGACACGAAGACAAGAACAGGCGGGTTGTACGGCAGTGCCAGGTATTGACGTAGAGTCGGCAACTTCGACGAGTCTTCGGCCACGTAGGTGAGTGATTGTGCTATCAGCGGTAGTGGGGTATCTCTGCATAGAAGTGAGGTCAGTGTCCACACAAGCCCATTTACAAAAGAACGCACTTGAGACCGACGACGACACGTATGGGATCGTTCAACAAGCCCATTGCAACCTTCTCTGCATTTGCAGGAAGCGTAGCACTGAATACCGCTTTCTGCACGCTGGGGTGACTGCATGCGGCAAAAACTTCCTGCACTTGATCCAGGAATTCTGGGTCTAACATGCGGTCTGCTTCGTCTAATATTAAATGTCGCACGCTAAACGTAGGCTAAGCAACTGGATGTGTATAGCGAGACTAACAATCGCACTCACTTGCTCAGCTCTAGGTTACCCGACTGGAGCGCGGCGACCATCCGTAAAGGCGTACTGATGATGACATCTAGCAGTCCCGTCATTCCTTTAGTATCTCCTTCACACTCAGTCGCTCCTAGGAGAACTTACCCACTTTGTCTCGGACATTCTTATCCGTGAGCGTAGCGGCTGTTGCCTTGCTGAACAGCACTATCCGCCATTTCCTTCCTTGCGCCAACTTCAAGCATTCGTTATGTATTTGGTGGGCCAATTCTCTTGTGGGCGCAAGAACTAATGCGCGCCCCCTTCCGGCGTCGCTCTTCGAACTTGAGGCTGGCGACCCGAGAGAGGCGAATATGGGGAGGAGGTAGGAGAGGGTTTTACCAGTACCAGTTGGGGATATGGCGGTGAGGTCCCTAGACTACCAAGCCATTAACCGGTCTGTACATAGGCTATATGCGCGATGAGCGCACCTCGAGAAGTATGGGTATGCCATGGGCCTGTATGCCAGTAGGCTGTTTGTACCCACTTGCCACAAGGTTCTGCAGTAGACGCGACGGCACGTTATAGCGTGTACCCATGTCCTCAAATGTTTCAACGGCTTCGGGCACATTGTTCCCCTTCGCCGTGACGCGGTGTTTCGGCATGGGTGTCGAAGGTTCTCCGTTCTCGGGCTGTGTCGCATCCTCCATCTCCTCATCACTATCCAGTCTGGCCTTCTTGACCGTCGTCAGCGACTGAGAGTCGCCCTTCCGTTTTGTTGACCCGCCCTGGGCGTATTTGAAGAAATCCAATTCAGCGGGGAGCTCTCCATCTGCTGTCTTTGCTACGCCCTTGCCTTTTGCGAGGCTTTTAGACTTCTGAACGAGTGGGTGACTTGCGGTGAATAACCTTATGACCACATAGGTTATAAAACCTTACATCGAATAGTTGAACATCGTTCCTGAACTTCTTCTTGTCAAAGAGAGCACCTCCCCGTGAAAGCAAGTGAAAGGCTTCTGCCATGAAGCGGTTTGGGGTGCAGATACCGGCGTTTGAAGTTTGGGAGCAAATAACCTGCAGAGTATCGAGAGCAAATGCGTAGAAGGAACGTATGGCAGAGTTTGTGTGCTCCGAGCAGGGACGCAGCTGGTCAACCCAAGCTCAGCCGTGCCGGAGGAAACCAGAAAGTTTATGGGCGCTTTCGATCAACGCACAAATCCGAGTGCCTCGGCCCTCGAAGCGCTCACGCCTCGCCGTGATCGTCACCGGTGACCTCAATCACAGCCTCAGGGAGCGAGAGGGGACGGATGGTGTATGCAGCACTCTGAACAGACGCATACACCTTCTCAGACCCTTCCACCACCTTTACGAGCAGTCATGCATGTCTTTGGATAGTCTGGAATTACCATCAATACGGAACGGGATGAGGGTATGTTCTATGTAAATATACGGAACACGAAACGAATGTGCAGCTAGAAATGCTGACCAGCCCCATTAAATATCCTCAGCCGGGAGAGCCCCTGCGCTGCGACCTGATACAACCCTACAACCTGTCGAGAGGGACCTTTACGCGAGGTGTCTCGGCGACAACTTCAGTCGGCATCCGTCCTGGGGGAACAGCGTCGCGATGATCTGCACCTTGTCGCTCTGGGGCGTTATTTCGTGCTCCCAGTCGAGGAGGACGGCCGCATCCGCCAGCACAAGGCCGATGTTCATCATCGCGTACTCCAGGCCGATGCACTTGTGCGGTCCCGCGCCGAAGACGAGGTAGTTCTTCGGGTTGGTGTTCGCGCTGCTGTTCGGGTCGAGCCAACGCTCCGGCAAGAACTGATCTGGCTCGGGGAAGACCTCGGGGTCGTGCAGGGAGTTGTAGAATGAAGGGATGACCATGCTGCCCGAGGGGACGGTGTAGTCTTCAGAGATGGGGAAAGCCTTCAAGGTTTTGTAGGGAACCATCGTCACGGGGGGTTTGACGCGGAGGGTCTCACGAACCATCGCACGGAGGTAGGGCATCTCGTCCATCATGTCCAAGGTCAGGGGCTTCTCGAAGTCGCCGCCGCGGACACGATCCTGCTCCTCGCGGATTTTGGCGAGAACCTCGGGATGGTCAGCGAGGTGCTGGAAGCCGTAGATCAAGCCGCTCGACATGGCGTCCTGGCTGGCGAACAAGAACGAGAAGACGACCATGGCCATCTCGTGGTCGCTGAAGTCGCGCCTGCCCTTGTACGCCGGGTCGTTCAGGATGGTGACCCACTCCTCCAGCATGCACTCGGGCGGGTGGCCAGCCGCGACGCTCTCCTTGGACTTGCGCGCCGCGAGCTCGAGCCACTTCATCGCGGCCTTGCGGGCCTGGATCGCGTTGTAGACCTTGGTGCCCGGGATCGCGAGCGGGAAGTTGACAAGCTCAAGCGCGACGGTGATCTGCCAGTACTTGTCGGAAATCTCCTTTGCGCCGTGCTCGGGGATGTGGGAGCCGCAGAAGACAGTGAGGGAAGTTTCCATGTTGAGCTCACGCGCCGTGAACATGATGGGCTTCGCCGAGGGGTCCTTGGCAGCATCAGCGAGCCATCGCTTGAAGTACTTGCGCGTGATGGTGTCCTGGATACCAACGTAGAGACTGAAAATCGAGGGTGAGTTTTGCAATTGCCTTCTTGGGAGCGCTGAACATACCCAAGGGCCTTGCGTGTGAAAAGTGCGTTCAGTCCACGGCGGTACTCGACGTGCTCCTTGCCAGTGAGGAAAACCCTGAATATAGTCCAACCGTTGGTATCAAGTTGCGGCTGGAGCAGTAACAAATGCGTACCAGTTTTCAGGGAGAATAATTTGCTTGGCCGAGTATACCAGGCATGGTTCAGCATACGTAGGCGAGTTCAAGATCTTGCGCGAGTACTCGTTGGTCGAAGCCATGACGATAAAGCTACACCGGAGAGGAGGTGTAAGCCTTTTACTACTAGTCACGCTTTGAAGTGAATATCTTACATGTTGAACACGCTAATCGCGCTAAGGGCGCCAGAGTTCCACTGCTTCATGTAGCCCTCCATGGTGGGCTTCATCGAGTCCGCGAACTTGCCGATGAGCGGAATGGTCCATCTGTCTCCAGGCAGGTGACGCTTCTTGTAACGGTAAACTGACTGCTCGATAACCAGGATGGAGAGGAGGACTGCCGCGGTTGTGTAAAACCAGCTTCCCGTGGGCAGGAGATTTGGGAACGCCGGCGTCGGGTTCGACTCGAACGCGGAATCGGAGAGGTTGGAGGGGTAGGACGCTTTGGAGGATGACATGGCGGAGAAACCGGGCTTTCTCGCTGTCTCGGGTGGGGTCGACGAGGGCGACGAGTTGGCGACGGTGGTGAGCTGGACAAACCCTCCGAGGCCCGTGGGTTTAACGAAACCAAAACGAAATTCAGAAAATGCTAGTGGGTCGATTCTCGTTGCATGAGTAAACGCCCATTACGTGAGCGCGTCCGGCCATACCGGCGTTCTTTCCGAATTGCTTGGCGTCCGTGCCCATGTAATCCCTTGATTTCCTTCTGCGCACGTCGAGCAGTGCAGCGAGCACAGACTGAGACATCGGTCGAGGACGAGCAGGGCAAGGTAAAATTGCGGTAAAAATTAAAATGTATATGTTACAACATGATGTGGTTCGATAGTGTTACAGACGGCAGTCCTTGGGGATGCAATGGAACCATTGCAAGTTTACTTCCGCAGCTCCTTCTTCACGTCGTGCTTGAAATCCTCTTTTCCTTCGCGTGCACCGGCAGCAGCCTGAAAAACATATTCAGCATCTTCCCATTCTTCGACCCTTGGGTGAAACTATTCTTACCTGGTTAGCCTTCTGGCCTGCGACGTTGGCAGTCTCCTTGGTCTTCGCCTCGGCAGTGCCTTCAATAACGGGTCAAAATCCAACAATAAAATTCGATTGTGTCACGACATACCTAGGGCCTGCTTGGTGCTCGCGGTCGCCTGCTCGCCCTTCTCGATTGCGGACGCCAAGGTTTTCCCGGTCTTCTTGTTAACCTGCTCAGCCGCCCCTGCTACGCTTCCAGCACCTATGCGCCACGCTCAACTCCTGCGTGTTGCTGTCCTGGGGGTTGTTACGCACCAACGGTCTCCTTCACAGACTCGACGGCCTGCTCTCCTGTCTCGATAGCACCAGCCAGCTTCTTGCCGACTTTGATGTTCACCTGCACGTAACATTTCAGCACGCATGGGGAATATGCACAGTCTTAACGCGCACGTCGTGGGCCGTCTCTGTCGCCGACTTTGCGGCGACTGGGGTGGTGGTGAACGCTCTCCTCGAAGACGAAGCGAGGACGGCGCGAGAGGAGGATGCAAATGAAACGCGGAACATGGTAAAGGCTTGTGTGGTGTTTGGGTGATTAGCAAAAGCCGAGTGGTGGTAAGTTCAAGTTGGTAGAGTTTCGACCTGCAGGTAAATGCTCGTATTTGAGGGCTGGATGCCTCATGACGTCGTGCGTGGTGTGGGGCCTTCGCGTCTGATGTCCTCACACCACCATGATGTCTTTCACGAGGATGACCGAGGGAAACTCCATACTTAGATTTGAATGCTGACGGTGCGAGAGATTTATAGTCTCCCCGAGGCAGACAGCGAACACAGCGGGTCAACCTGCGCTTTGGGCTACGGATACGCTGTTAAGCGTCTGCTACTACCGGGGCGGGTGGTCGCAGGTGTTCCTGTTTGATCCCATCATATCATCACGTGCATCCATCAAGCTGTGTTTGTCGCGTCCGACGCAGTCGCGACTCAGCTGCGCCGTGCTTCACTTCTGTACAGAGGTGCCCATTATGCATAGGGGAGTGTCATGATATATTTAAGAATGCATGAGGGATTAGTGGGTGGTTATTCCACATGCCTTATAGGTCAGTGTGGGCAGAGAACAGCACGCCGCGCACACCTCAAGATATAGTATTCACCATGAGTCTGTCTCACTACAACATGACCTGCCATCCTGCTCAAGCGACTGAATTTTCGCAGCCTATTCAAGGTCTCATCATCTCTAGCCGTACAGCCGGGGTGAACTGGTGTGCCCTGCTTGTCTGATTGCCCTAGTAGTAAGAAAGTGTAAAATGGTGACAGCGTCGCAGCGAGCATAGGGAGAACGACCTTTTCCGCAGCATAAAAGCCCAGGGCCAGATGATGAAACGGCCGAACGATGAGCAGCCTTCGCGGGTACGGCATCCGAGATCCTGTCGAAAGGATTGTCTTCTGAAGCCTCTGAGTCGACGTGCGGTGATGGCGAAGGCTGAGGTGAGGGAGAACCTGGTCGGAAGTCACCAGTGTATAAGGTGTAGACGCCATCCTGCAGGTCGAAAGAGCTCTGCATGGTGGGGGCACGACAAGAGCAGAGCGAGAAATGTATAGGAAAACGCGCGAATATTTCTGGGCGTCTAACATACCAAATCCAGCGAAACACGTCCAAATCCGGAACACCTCATACGACCCCCGCGTCAAAATACAGACTAGAGATTTAGTAACCTGCTGCCAGGGTTTGCCTGCGCAAGTGGGCATGTCGCAGATAGTTCACTGTTCTGGCATGCCCGAGACACCTTCTTGACTGTATTAGTGGACTAGGTAATACAGAAGTTGTCGCGCGGCGTTGGCACTATAGTGTAGTGGTTATCACTCAGGATTTTGACTTGCGTCGGTTTCCTGAAACCCAGGTTCGAACCCTGGTAGCGCCTTGGTGTCCGGGCGCAGACCCCTCGTTTTGTGAAGTTAAGCACCGATGATTTACCATCTCACAATCTTGAATCAACCTTCGGTTGCTACACCACTCTAAGACTATCCATGTTATGTAATAGATGCTTTACTCAGGGGATGCTGCCTGACACATGATCTTGAAAACTTCTTGGGTTCTGTTTTGTAGCCTGGGTGCTATGTAGTACTAGGGCCATGTAGTTCTGAGTAGCGTACACAGTTCAAGGAAGCAGCCACGGCGTAAAGTCAAACGCGGCGTTTGCAGCGTACGCAGCCTGCGCCGCCGACTGCAAAGTGCTCCAGGACGGGTCATCGACGAGACCAATCTCGAAGTCCGTATCCCACTGTCGTGCCATCAACCACAAAGTCAGACATATTCCTCGAGCGATGTGCGCAGGACACTTACGTGAGGGTCGGCATTAGGGAGGACCTGCCAGTAAAGCCAAGGGAGGCAGGCCGCCGTGATCTGGCTCGCCCATGCCTTGATGTTGCTATTGCGCGTAGCGGAGGACAATGCGCTCCCGGTCGGGCAGTTGTTGTTATCCGTGGTGTAGTAGCACGCGCCCCTGGAAATACCAATCTCAGCATTGAGCAATCATGCATGCATGGAATGAGAGGACGAACCATTCTTCCATGATCAACTTCTTGCCCGCGGCCTGGGCCCGCTGGACGTAGGTCTGAATGGCCGAAGTCGCGAAGTCGCCGGTGCCGTATGCGTGAATGGAGATAGCATCAAGGGCCGGGCAGGACAGGAATCCAGGCTGCACAGACTCGTCCATCCAGGACTCTCCGCCGGTAATGACGAGTATCTGCATGTTCTAATCAATACGCAGGTAAAACGACAAGCATTCAAGTCACTAACGCCTGTGTTTCCGGCCAGAGTGTTTTTGATGGTGGTAGCCCTGTCGCATTGCCTATGACTCCGTCAGACTCCGAAGGGAATGTCGATAGCGTAATAGCCTACCATTGCTGATGAGCCTCAATATAATCCTGCCCCTAGGTAAAGGAGAATAATGTCAGCGCCGACTTGCTGTAGTAGATGCTCAGAGTACATGCCTTGCCAATCATCGCCTCGTTTTCGGCCTCGAAAGCGAAGATGTAGTCGTTGAGCTGTTTCCACGGCTTCCCGAGTGTTGTGTGCACATGGTTCATGATGTACTCAAGGCGCTGGTCGAACGCTTGCTGCGGGAAAGTCTGCTCGTAAAAGTACCCGGTGCCATACTCTTGGCCGTAGACGTCGTTCGCGGCAAGAGCGTTAAAGCTATGCATGGTGATTATCAACTAGGTTGGGACGAGAAGAGAGATTCAGCGAGAGATGTGAGGACGTAGATGATTTGACATGTACCTTGATTCCGTAGGAATGCGCGTCGACCATCAGCTGGTCAATGTTGTTGAGAATTGTCGGGTTATAGCAAGACGCAACCCCGTTACAGATCTGATTCGGCTCAACGTCCGGGAATGGAGTGATGTTGGTACCCTACACGATAATTAGCTCAATCCAAGACCTCGACAGTGTGAGGGCGGCCTTACTTTCAGGTTGGAGTCTGACTGTCCGTTGATCCAGACACGCAAAACTTTCATCTTCGCGCTCTGCAGACCTCTTCATGAGAGCCGTTAGAAGCCACTCCAAACAAATGCTCATGAATACCTTACTTTAACAATGTGGTACGATCCGCCGCGCTGAGACCCGCGGCATAGTACAGGTTGGAGCCAGCGAAGGAATGAGCGGCGAAAGCGAAAGGAGCATAGACAGCAGAAAGAAGGATGGCGAGGTGCAGCCCCTTGAAGAAGAACATCTTGCTTGCGGGAGGTGGACCGTGGACTTGATCTGCTAGGCAGCAAAGTGACGCTTTATATATAGCCTGCGGCTACCAAGGCGTGCACACGGGCACGGACAGCGGTCAAGTAAAACTTTAACCTCGATGTCAGCTGGCGGTGATGAACGAGTGAACCCATGCGGACCGCCAGAAGTATATCTCGGAGGCGAGAAGTTGGGAAGTCCGAAACCTGTCATGTGACAGATCCGAGAGGAATCCAACGCCTTGGTGGCTCTGCACATGGATCTTGACAGGGCTATACTTGCAACAATGCCCATGCACCTGTGGCCGCGATAGCGCGTTTGTGCCTTGTCAAAGCTTGAGCGGCGTAAACCGTAGGAAAAGCTACAGACTAACATGAGATTTGTAGCTTGCTACAACTTCATTGACTGGAGCGCAGATAGTTCGATGGCGACGGGTAGAAGGGGTAGATCATGGCGCCGCAGTGCCATAACCGAGCCCGCCCAACGTCGAAGGCTATGTGACGGCTAAGAGAGTGAGATGGTATCAATTGATGTGTTTGCAATACACTGACCTCCACCAGCTTCAAGTGAAGTATTTTTTTCGAGCAATTCTATCACTCTGGACAGGTTGATGGTGATGGGCTGTGTCCACTGTCGACTACTAGACCTCATAATACTGATGCTTACCTCTACGACGTGAATAGCAGTGAACTACAATTTCGCGAAGTCGGACGGTGTTCGGCCGAGTGTGAGTATTCGTGAAATGCAAGGAAGTTTTTATTTTGGATACGAAGGTCAGTCCGCACGCGTTCGAGTCAGCTACATGTGCTCCGCGAAGTCGAGCAAGTGGTTGTCGAGTTCAGCAGGCCAGAGCAGGGCATGGCGCCGTGGCGGCCCTTGTATTTGTCTCTATTTGGCTGTGATGAGAAGAGACATCCAGATATGGCAAGTTTCGTAGTCGTGCTCAGCTTTGCCTGCGCAGCGCGAACGACTCTCTCATAGCCACACTCCAGCATGAAACTCTTGATACTCGGCGCAACTGGGCCTTGCGGCCAACTGCTGATTGAAGAGAGTCTCGCTGCAAACCACACTCTCGTTCTTCTTGTACGCTCTCCGCAGAAACTCCCGGAATCCATCAAGTCCAACTCATCAGTCACCGTAATCGAAGGCAATCTGACTGACGCAGCGGTAGTCGAGAAAGCCATCGCAGGGGTGGATGCCGTGCTGTCTGCCCTTGGTCCGCCCGTCTCGGTGGTGAAGGCGCCGCTGTACTCCTCTCATACCCCGCTCGCGCACGCGCTGCTCGTGGAGGCGATGAAGAAGCAGGGCGTGAAGCGGCTCATCGCGCTGGGCACCGCGAGCATGAAAGACGAGCACGACAAGTTCAGCATCGTATTCGCGGGGCTCATCACCGGCGTCGCGGTGTTCGCACATAACGCGTACCGGGACGTCGTCGCGATCGGGGAGGTCATACGCAGCCAGGGCGACGCGCTGGATTGGACCATCGCTCGCGTGCCCGTGTTGACGAGCGACGCGGGTACCGCTGTGGTTGCCGGATATGTCGGTGACGGGCATGTCAAGCCGAAGCTGTCCCGGGCGGCGTTTGCGTCGTTTGTTTTGAAGGAGGTGGAATCCGGGGAGTGGCTTTGCAAGGCTCCTCTGTCTCCTCTCCGTGAAGCAGGGATCGCGCGAGGCTATCGCTGAAGGCCACTGAAGACACGCAGCTGTGAGTATTGCTTGCACCTCGCCTTGCTAAACATCGTCTGACGAGACCCTATCATCAGGATGTCCCTAGACTAGAAACAAATGAAAACTGTACGGCCCCAAATTTGGACAGGTCGCCCAAGCTTCGGAATGCACATATGATTGAACTGGAAATCAAGAATCGAGAAAGGGTTTATATATTGCCACCAATGAGCCCGGACCGCGCTGCCCTTGAAGCTTTGAGTTTGTAAGGCATTCCCCGAGCACACAGGTCATTCGCGGCGGTGCATCACGCAATATTTGTCCTCACGCGTTAGCCAATGAACGCCGTGCCATGGGGTGCTTGATCACACGTGAGCTGTGTTCAAGTGCAGTTCTCAAACAAAAATATGGTACACTAATGTAAACATATATTACAGAAGGGAGTTCTCCAATGGGGTTCTATCGATTCAGTTGCGGCGACGCGTCAAAGGCTTGCGGGGTTTACCCCACGCCTGATTG
>JAKOGH010000497.1:0-14077 GCA_024811115.1 Terana coerulea
CGTAATTTATCATGCATTTTATCCTCACAGCATCAAAAGTGGAGTCTGGCATTGGGAGAATTCCTCGTCAGATTACCGCCCAGCACGTATGTTGACGCTGCGATCAATTCTGCAGGCGGATGTGTACAGTGAGCTCTTGCTTGGACGTTTAATTTGGGCCTGAAGGAACTTGAATGCGTTGATGAAGGCGTAACTGGATTACTACGGATAGGGGACAGATTTCACTTCAGCTCATCTGTGTCCTGTTGATGCATACTCACAGATGCCTATCGCGGGGAATCTCGCAAGAGAGATCGCAGTCAATATAATGGTATAATTCGAGATCGGGCATATAATGAGGTATGAGACTAAAATGAAGTCTTAGAACGTGAGACAGCTAAATTTTTCATGAAGGCTCCTCTCGCTCTCATCGCTTGTGAAGTGCACTATCCTGCGAAGTGTAGCAGGAGGTTCGTAAGTTATGGTCTTCGCTCAGGTGTAGGACTCACCGAGAAACACCGCCAGACTAGTCTCAGAGAATGATGGGGATGCAGCCGATGGAGATGAGACCGCCCTGAACACAGTCAAAGTGAGCTTTCTCCAGGACTTCCTGGGTGATGTGGGACTTACGATGGAGTTATTCTCGCAGCAGACAGGTGTAGCGTCGCATGCCGAGCCGCTCCCAACACCGACGATGTCGATGCCGGAGCACTGCAACCCCAAGAGAACGTTGAGGTCGGTGAGTACGATGCCGAGTAGACCAAGCAAGGAAGTTCCGGCGGCGGAGTTGGCCTAGCGTGCTGGAATGTCAGTATCTTGAGTCAAACTAATGTAGCACGGGACTGACCATCTCAGTAGACTGGCAGCATTGAATTGAGGCGGTGCTGCACTGGTTACTGGTAACGGTCTTCGTAGGCCCGGGAGCGGTGACCGTGATGGTTGTCGTAACGGGAGGCTTTGTGGTGGTGGTCGGAGCGCCCCACGCTTCATCTGCGGGTTGGGTGTGGCAGCCGCAAGAAGAGCGAGGGCGAAGAACGCATAGATGAACGTTGCTGCGACGCGAGAGAACATCTTGAAAGTGGTCGCCAAAGATATAAATGCCCAAGGACTAGCTGCTGGAGGAGTTGCTTGGTCTGGGGAATGGCAGACATACGGTCTGTATTTATAGCAGTATTAACGGTGAGTACGTTCAATTTTCGGCCCTTCAGAAAACCGCTGACAGTGACATTGCATGAGCAGTATGACATGACCTCACAGATATTTTGGAAATTATGCTGCGCGTGTCAGGTGTACGCGAAGACTATGGTGATATGGTGAGCACTTGGTTTTAAACATTTGCCATATTGGTATAATGGGCTTGTAGATGCGCTTCGGGCTATGTCATAAAACGAGGCGTACCTTGGAGCAACACAATACGAATGCAAGCACGAGTACAGCGAGGCGACACGGCAGTGTCAGACCGACATGTGTGCCCTCACGGAAATGAGCGTTCGGAAGGCAAACCTGGTGATGCACAAGTCTTCCATAAGCCGCACGAATGTACGTACAAATACATTCAAGGCGGCAATGCGAATTCGCGGCGCCCTCGACCGAGCCGCCAATGATATCATGGAGTCACGATTACGGGACGCTGTGGATCGTACCTTGAAGCCGGACGACACAGTCTTCCGGCTTTGCCAGCGGCTCGTGCAAGCGGTCGCCAACCATCCGCTTCAACATCCCATGCTCGAGTCTCCATGGCCAGCTCCCCAAGGGTGCTCGGTGCGCGGATAGCCATGCACACCGGCCAATCGACGAGAAAAATAGGGCTGAAACCTACTTTGATTTTGGACAACAAGGAGTCAGGCGCAGATCATCTCCCCCTCGATTTCTCCCGTACGAGAACCTGCTCGTGAAGGGATTCGAACCTCCGGTACCGACTGGCGCTATCACTGAACTGCGGACAGGATTCATTTCTTTCAATGATCGCTCACCGCGAAAACAACTTATTTGTGTCTCGTCATCACATACTCACAGCGATCCATCATTGCGGAAACTCACAGCAGGGATTGCAGTCGATAGTATAGTATAGTCCAGGAACGGGAAGCATAATACAACGAGGTACAAACGGAACTCAATCTCAAAACATGAAGCACACAGATTGTTCGTATCAGACACTCCCTCGCTCTCAACGCTTGTGCAGCATGTGATCTTGCAAAACCGGAGCCGGTCTGTCAGCGACTTTTTATCACCCCTTTCAGACGTGGGACTCACCGAGGAATATTGCGAGACTGGTCTTACAAGGTGATGGGGATGCAGCCGACAGAAATGAGCCCGCCCTGCCGCCACCAAGGTGAGATTTCTGTAGGACTGTGCGGGTGACGTGAGACTTACGACGGAGTTGTTCTCGCAGCAGACGGGTGAGGCATCGCATGCCGAGCCACTGCCGACGCCGATGACGGAGATGGGGGAGCAGTCTAACCCCAAGAGGACGTTGGCGTCGCTCAAAACGACGCCAAGCAAACCAAGCAAAGCAGTCCCGGCAGCCGAGTTCGCCTGACGCACATGAGTGAGTATGCCAGTCACAATCGAGGAGAAGATGACTAACCATCTCAGTAGATTGGCAGCACTGGATTGAGCCAGTGTTGCAGTCGCCGCTGCTAATGGTCGTGGTGGGGCCGGGAGCGGTGACGGTGACGGTAGTGGTGACAGGGGGCTTGGTGGACGCGGTGGTGGTAGTCGGAGTACCCCAACGCTTCATCTGGGGTTTGGTGTGGCGGCCGCAAGAAGAGCGAGGGCGAGGAACGCATATACGATGGTCGCTGCGACGCGAGAGAACATGTTGAAGGCGGTTAAGAGATGGGGATCAAGAGGTGAGTACTGGAGGAGTTGCTTGGTCTGGTGATTTGCGAGACATACGGGCTGTATTTATAGTAGCCAGCACAGGTGAGCGCGTTGAGTTATGCTGAATTCGCAAAACCACTGACGCTTCATGAGCAGTATGACCTCACAGCTACTTTGGAAATTGTGCTGTGCATATCAGGCGTTCACGAAGACTGTGGAGATACTGTGAGCACTTGGTCTTGAGTATTCTCCGCACTGGTATGACGGGGTGCAGGTGGGCTTCGGACTATGTCATTACGCGAAGCGTACCTTGGAGCAACACAGCGCACAGGCAGCCACGAGTACGGCGTTGCGACACGGCAGTGACAGACGGACATATGAACCATCGCGGAAATGAGCGCCTCGAAGGTGCGAATTTGGTGACGCACAAGCCATGCACAACCCCATGAACTTTGCGGATAAATACTTTCTGTGGATATGGGCACTGCTCGAGTACTGCTCGCTCAAGTGACCTGCCACCCTGGTTAACGTATGTACGCCAAGCCTCGTGTAGTCAATGCGCTGACTCTCAAGATCTGGCAAGATCTAGGCAACCTCGGCGCCGATCTTGTGGCGCTTAGGTATGAATGTCATCCTGAAAAGGCATGCGAGGACAACCATGTTCGCCCCTTCAAGCTTTGCCGCCACGGCTCGGATATTACAAGGTTTCCGCTACACATCTCCCGACTCATGCGACGAGATGCAGCATAGAGCGCATGCGATCTTCTGAGATAGTAGATGTCCTCCTCGCGTATGCCGTACTCAACTTGCTTCTTGAGTAGTTCAGTACTAACGTAGTGTACAATATACAGATCTCAAGCTTATTATTACCGACAAAACCGCTGGTCTACTCGCAGCGGTCTGGCGAAAAGATCATCTAAGGACGACATACCTTAGCTGTACTTGCTCAGAGGCGGCATGGCTGCGCAGTTTAAAGGTCGAACACATCCGCTTCACGTTGAAGCATTAGACTGTACGCCCATAGCCACCGCCACCAGGTGGGCCACAGTCTGATGAATAATCGCAGTCAACGCTTCCAACTTTGTCTACTTGGTCAAACCAGGTCGCACGGTCGGCCCTCTAGGCAGCGAAGGCGGCGCACGGCACTGACCCCTTAATATCTGAACATTCAACGCCATCGGGGCCTGGAAAAATCCGCAAAACGTCTGATACTTTGTGCTGAGTGCGGTACGTATACTACGGCATGGTCTAACAGAGACGTGCACGTTGTCGCTTCGGCCTGTTCGGTGACACTATTTACCTATTTGTATAGGACAAGGTTCATTGCGCTTCGTATCGGCGAGAATGCACTTGGAGTGTTGCTGCTCAGACTGAGGGATATCCTCTGCAAGGCATCTAGCACTTACGAGGGTTGTTCCTCACTGCCAGTCTTCAGGGCGAATCGACTCGGCCAGCCTGCGTAGAATACGCGCCCAAGCAAGCGGTCTAGGCGTTAAAAGACTGCTCTGGGCGTGCATCACTGACACTCAGTTTCAGTGCGAAACGTGAGTGATTTCTACGAAGCGTCCGTAGCGTTGATACCCCCTTGTCCACGATAAGCCTCTCCCCGACGGTCAATGCATCGATTGCTCAACGCTAGAAGCATCGCCGCTTTGCCACACCATACGCCGCAGGCGCAAAAATTCGGCTTCGGGTGAGTCCATTGTGGCCTTTACGCTGAGCAATCTAAGCTGCTTGTGGCCGTTTGAGTCAACGCGTTCAGGGCCGGCGGAAATATTTCTGTCCGTTCATCGGGGATGCGTCGCCCACCATCTCTTCCCGTACGTATCAGTCAGGTGCTCTTCGTATAACCCAACAATATTTAGCCCCTTGTTTGTAGCCCACACAGAACCGTGTATGGCACCAAAGGTCTGCTGTAGCTTCGTGTCTGTTCGCCCACTGTGGGGGAGCCGCAAGCGAAATCCATAATCTTGGTGGGATAAACTGCGAGCGGCCCACTGTTCCCGCAGATCTGACAGCGGATCGAGACTTCTTCCCATAGGGGGCCAAGCGACGACCTGCACTACAAATTCATTGGGCATGAGGCGGCGCTCGAATCGTGCAGCGAGACCGTCGAGGCAGAAAAGACCTACCAAGTGATACATGTTCACAGCATCCACGCCAAAGTCCAAAGCACTCGGAGAATTCCTGACGTTGATTCGATCCAAGGCCCTTGAGCGGCCGCCGATTCAGCCGCTATGTCTGCCTACTCGACGGTCGACTATACGCTCTGTCGCCAGGTCCTCGGTCCTCAGGTTAAGCAGATGAGTGCTCAGCAACTTTGACCCGCATTTCAAACTCATCGCGAGTTAGGTTGACTTCTGACTGGCCTGTTTACTGAGGTTATTCGACATTACCGCGGACATCATTCTGATGTGTACAGGACGGGAAAAGGAGGGCCCATCCTCGAAAACGCTCCGTCCCTTTCGGCTACGGCGGCGTCGCGAGAAACACACTGCGCTTCCTCTCTCCCTGCCGTTGCACGACGGAGCTGCCATTGCCAACCTGCGGCGTGGCTGCGACCAATCGCTGTTCGGTTTAGTGCGGCTGGCCTTGATGCAGCCAGCTTGATTGGCCGCCGCAGGCGAACATGCAGCAAGACTTGGCACCGTTGGGCGGGTCTCAGAACCAGGACTTCTTTCAACCAGGTTACATCTGAAGTGTATATAAACCTACGTCGCTGCTCGATAAATGGTCACAGTTTCCACCACAGGACTACTTCAAACTCCAGTACTTCTCGACACCCATCGCATCCAAGATGTTCGCTCGTCTCTCCGCTGTGGCTATGTCCACTCTTGCTCTCGGTGTCCTTGCGGTCGCCACCCCGAGTCTCTCCTTGAGGAGCGCTGGGACGCCCCTCCCTCGACCCCAACCGCCACCTTCGCTGGCCATTGCGACTCTGGTTCGCTACAGTGCTGCGATTCCGTTGCGAATGTCAGTGCAATCTTAGTACTCGCTGTAAAAGCTTTCTGATTATTATTATACGATGTAGGCGAGTGACCCAGCTACATCCTTACTCCTTGCTTTGCTCGGCATTGTCGTCCAAGGCGTCGACGTCCTCGTCGGCCTGACCTGCTCGCCCATCACCGTCGTTGGGGTGGGCGCTGGCTCGGCGTGCAAGGCCAGCCCCGTTTGCTGCGAGAACAACAGCGCCGTGAGTAACTGTAGCACCAGTGCTTGGCATTGAGTACTAATTTGATTGACAGGCCCGCGGTGTCGTTTCTGTCGGTTGCCTCCCTGTTTCGCTCTAACTGAGTCGGATCGCAGCCTTCATTGTTAAGCATGGCCTCTCCGGCTTTCAATTGATGAATATTTTCTGATGCCTGCTACCCTTCATATTGGTTCTGTACCAGTGTTGTACCAGCGGATGACTTGTTGTACAAGTAGCATGCGTCTTGAGTCTTTCGCCCGAATATATTCTTGATTCTCGTGTTAAAGCGGGTCAGAATGACGCAGCCAAAATTTTGTTGCCATATAGGTCAGACCACTTACAATATGCAGCTACGCTTTGTATTGCCCTTTACGACGGCCGACGACTCTCGGTCAGTAAGGTAGCGGCCACCAGGAACGGGCACCCTTATGTAATCTGAGCGCTTAATGGGCGCTTGGGCCAAAACCTCAAGCTCGAGCGGAAAATCTTTGGGTAGAGCAGAGGCACCATGACATTTTGCAGTAGTTTCACTCAAATGGCCACCCAGTAATATGTCAGAACCGCACTAGAGCATATTAGCTATGATAAATATCACGATAAGCGCCTCAAAATGGGGCCGGCGCTCTGTGATTTTGGCAGGGAGTTGGAGCTTTCCGGCCAATTCCGGCTCAATACGGACGTGATATATATCGCAGCTAATATGCTCTACTGTATCCCATTTGAGCACATAAGGAGCCATCCCTGGTGCTCTGTAAAAGTTGCGAGAAAGGGTGGCGAGCGGATCACGCGTAATACTACTATAAAAGGTAATGGGGCGCATCAGCGGGCTCGCGTGGCTAGTAAGCGCCAAGGTCAAATCCCATGGGTCCGAAAATGTAAAACCTCGCCAGACGACTTGGGAATGCGAGAAAATGCATTTCCTGATGAAACATATTTTTGGGGCATAGGTCGCCCAGCATTTCGATATTTGCCATTCTGCTTTATACAAAAGATAGCTACTGACCTCCCCAACGCATTCTATAAAGCAGAATCACGATACATGAAAAGTGCCCGACGCTGTCGTCGTTGTTGTGGCGGCCGCGCGCTTGCTTACATAAGGGGTGCCCGTTCCTAGTGGCCGCTACCTTAGCTACTAACTTAGAGCTTCTCCGAAGCGCGTGGGAATGTACGTTAGACGCCCTCAGCAGGAAGACGTGACTGTATGCGTGACTTCGAGGTTCACTCGTTTCTCCTGAACGTCCATATCCTTTTCTCTTTGCTGTCTTTTACCTTCAATCAGTGCACAAAGACAGTCTCCGCTGCTGTGATTTACTGGTAAACCCTCTCAGTGCATACAGTCAATCAAAATTCTGTTGCAGACCGCGCTGGACCTGGAGCGTCGACGGCAGACTTTGCTCTGTGAGGTTTTGACTTCCGAGTCCGTCATAACATGCCCATCAAGAAATTATGGCGTTGGGCAATTTCAATTCAAGGCAATTGTAAACTGACTCAAGAAGCACAACTGACATGTGGTATCAATGTCTTAATTTTTGGTTTCAGACATGGTGTACGGGCAGCGAGAAAGCAGATTCAGTCAAAGGGTATATATTGAGTAGCAGACGGCGAGCCAGCAAAGTGGAAATGTATCAGTCACAGAACTACGTAGGCAAGTGTTCGTTCAGCTCCTCCAACCTCCACTTCTGCGAAAACTGATGATGGTTAACCTCGTCATCCTAGATCAGATGTATGCCGAAGACCCACCGAGGCATCCATCCTTACAATTATTCAGAGAGTGATGGGAACACAGCCAATGGAAATGAGGGTACCCTGTTGTATAGGTGAGCATTCCGGTCTGCGAAGACAACAGCAATTCGAGACTTACATGGGAGTTGTTCTCGCAGCAGACGGGGTGGGCGTTGCACGCAGATCCGCTGCCAACGCCGATGACGCTGATGGGCGAGCAGTCAAGGCCGACAAGGGCATCGACGCCCTCGACGACAATGCCAAGCAGGCCCAGGAGGCTACTAACACTCGGCGAGCTAGCCTACAATCCCTCGGAAGTGA
Organism: Terana coerulea; assembly: GCA_024811115.1. Taxonomy (NCBI): domain Eukaryota; kingdom Fungi; phylum Basidiomycota; class Agaricomycetes; order Polyporales; family Phanerochaetaceae; genus Terana; species Terana coerulea. Next base: position 8,036 of record JAKOGH010000497.1, read on the forward strand.
GTACGCTTAACACGCCCTTAACTGCAGGAAGACTGACCGATTGGACGCTGTTGCAGCACTGGATTGAGCCGGTGTTGCACTGCCCGGCGCTCGTGACCGTGGTGGCGGGCGCCGTAACCGTCACTGTCGTGGTGACGGTGGAGGCACTGGAGGTGGTGGGAGTGCCCCAACGCTTCGCCTGGGGGTTGGGTGTGGCAGCCGCAAGAAGGGTGAGCGCGAAGGACGCGTAGAGGAAGGTGGCAGTGGCGCGGGCGAACATCTTGAAGAGCGTTGCGAGAGGAATAAGACCGAAGACTAGCTGCTGAAGGAGTTGCTGGGTCTGAGGGAATGCACAAATTACAAGGCTGTACTTATACCAATGCCCAGAACCGGTGAGCTTGTTCGCTTCCAGCTAGCGTCAATATCCTGACTTCTCGCCCAGAGGCTAGAGCTGCATGACCTCATGCCGTATTTGCGATTTTTGACAGGTACATCATGCGTTCGTACTACCGCAAGTCCGCTGGTTCCGTGTATTCTCTGCAATTGTTGATCTTTCTTTCGGCGTGACACCGGGCTATGTCATAGAATCAGCGTGCCTTGGAGTGACAATACAACGGGCACGCAGCTATGCGCCGAAGTACGAAATGCCAGTGACAGATTGGCAGTCGCGGAAATGGTGCGCTTCGACGTGTGAGCCTCCGGCGCCGTGCGCCTGCCTGGCTTGCCGCGACCACGGAGCCGCGACGTTTTATGAAGAAGCTGGTGAGCCGACCCTCAAAATTTCGTTGCCGCTCTACAGACGCTGATTCTGATGCATTTGGGTAGGTACGCGGATGACCTTCGCCGTCTGTCGCCTGGAAGTTGTGTCGACCGGTCGGAGGCAGGCGTTCACTTCGTGGCGCCCATTTACCGCAGCCCCAGAAATGGCAACGAAGACCAACCACGTTCACACTCCAACCGCCGGCGGGCAGTGCCACGATGTCTGATACTAAGCACAAGGTTTGCACGACCGTGCAACGCCACATGCAGGATTCCGAGCTCCCCAGGGTCTCTCCTTTTGTGGTCAATATACACTCCAAGTGCTCAAAGTTCCACAGCGGCGCACCTTGTAAGCAGTATTCTATGTGGTCTCATCGGCGATATCGTTCCCCCTGCATGCTATGGCGGCGCCTTGCCATTCACGGTGAGCACAAAAATCGCCGGATCATGTGTGTCATTCGACTCAATGGATGTATGATCGCGGACTGCGTTCATTGGGTGTCATGCACGTTGGCAAAAGACACGGGACCGTACGTTTATCCTCGTGGTGAATACATGGCCATGACACTGACGAGTTAATGCAGGGCAACCTGCTCGCTAAGTGTATTGCGCAAATCCGGATCGCACGCTTCCCTTGGGGTTGTGGAGCTCGTCTGGCGGCCCACCCTCGTACCTGAGGACCTGAGCGTTTGCCCACCGGACCTTTGTAGTCTGGTGAAGGTTTGCGCGGTGGCTATGGACGCCTTTACTCTGCACGCGAGAAAAATGTCGCGATCTGGCCGAGGTTCTCGATACATTGCCAGCCCGCCAAGAACGGCCGTAGTGAGATCTATCATATACGGATTGCGTCCGTTAGTTGAGTGACCTTGTTCATGTGTCGAAACCCAAGTGTGGCTCACTGCCATCTTCCAGGTTGAGCGCGGCCGTTTCAATCGGCAATTCTCGCGGTGTCACCCAGACTATGACGCATTTTCCGATACCAACTTCTAACGCTTGATGCGTCGAGCTCGCTCTGCAGACTTGGCATAGCAGGTGCGTGCCAGAAGTAGATTGTCTGAAAACCAACAGCTAAGACAGGAAGCCGTTCGTAGGACTTGCTCATGAGCGCAAGGCTCTTGGGCCCGTCGGAAAACTCCCACCGAGCTGAATGAAACGGGGCAGGCCGATGCTAGAAGCGCAACAGCTTTGCCACACCGCATGCGGTTGTCACAAAGATGTCTGTGATGCATCCCGCTTCCGCCGGCATGCGTCTTGTACCTATCCAACCTTCTTGCGGTGGCACCTCATTCTCTTGCTACTTTGGACGCGCCCACGGTTTGCACAATCCACTGAACCACTAAGGCCCTGCACGCAGGATACGTTCTGTGCAGACCTTCAACTTCTTCGGCTTGCGAATCATCGCGAAGACCTTGAGCGCACGGGACCGAACGCTAAGACCCGGTCATGGCAACGCCTCTTCAACACCGTCCTGAGAAGGAGAAGTCCGGGGCGTAAATGAAATGTCACTGAAATCAGCAAGTGATTCCATTGTTTGCATCCGGAACGTCGTAACGTGATCCTCCCGCACATATATGCAATGTCTTGACACTGGACAGATTGTTTTTCCCACAGAGAACAAGCGACGATTACGCCGCAAACGGTACTTGGCATGAGGCAACCCCCGCACGTCCAGGGATGCCTCTAGAGGCAAGAAAATATCCCAGGTGACGTCTTCCTCGTGTAAGGTTATTTGCAAAACGCTCACGGCGCTCACGGCTTCAACCTAACTTCTGGTCCCAGCGACGGTAGATGGATGGTGCTCGCAGAATACGGTGCCTCTTGCGTTCTACGTTGGCTAGTTAGCGAGCCACGCTAAAAACTCTGAAGGATAGTGAGCACCCGGGCTGCTCGATTGGCTTTAGACTCGCCTTAGACTCACCTGATCCCCCAGACCGTCGGGTACTGCCACCGTCGGACATCATTCTGATGTGCGACGCGGGGAAAAGGTGGACTCCACTTGGACAACGCCTCATGCGTTCCCGTCAGGGCACCATCTCGAAGAAGCGGTTCGCGTCTGTTGATTTCAGTTCCGCTGCACGCTAAGCTGTCAACGCACGAAAGGCGCGTGCCGCGAACCAATCGCTACGCAGCGTGAAGAGCGGGGTCCTCATCGTCACCGACATGGGCAGCGTAATTGGACGCCGCAGACCGACGGCCATCTCAGACAGCACTCCGTTGGGTGCGTGCCAAATACAGGTATTGTTACCACCAGGATGCGTCTGAAGGGTATAAATATCTAGGGCGTGCTCGGTGAAAGGCCAGCAGTCTTCACTCCAGGACTACTTCGAGCTTCAGACTTCAGAACCTCTCAGCACTCATCTCTTCCAAGATGTTCTCTCGTCTCACCGTCGTCTCCACTCTTGCCCTCGCTGTTCTTGCGGCCGCCACCCCTCAGGGCCTCGCTGAAAAGCGCTGGGGATCGCCCACTACCACCCCTGCGACCACCAAGACGGTGACCGTCACCGCCCCGGGTTCCACTACCACCACTTCCGCTGGCAACTGCAACACTGGTCCCATCCAGTGCTGCCAGTCCGTTCAGTCGGTGAGTGTTGCCTGCATGCAACATAATCTGTGGGGCTTTCGTTAATCAACACTATTCGCAACGCAGGCCAGCTCTAAGGACGCTACTGCCCTTTTGGGCTTGCTCGGCGTCGTCGTCTCCGACGTCACTGCCCTCGTTGGCCTGACCTGCTCGCCCATCTCCGTCATCGGCGTTGGCAGTGGCTCTGCGTGCAACGCCAGCCCTGTCTGCTGCCAGAACAACTCCTTCGTGAGTACTTGCAATTGGGTGCCAGCTGGTGCCGGCCTGACATTGAATTACAGGGCGGCCTCATCTCTATTGGTTGCGTTCCCATCACTCTCTAAGCGAGAGGGCAGCCTCAATGGTGAGCAAGCTTGAAACACAGCTAACACGGTAATTAGCTCACGCAACAAATTATTTAGGGCTTCGTTCGTAGTTATCGAGATCGATGATGTACTTCCCCGTGTCTGACTTACTGCTTATGAATAAGTTGTTGATCACTGCCTTGGATTTCATTGGTGTGTTAAGAATGCTCTTGCTAGAGCCTGAATGTGAAGTACTAATGAGTAGTATTGTGATGAGACTGGGCCTTGCTCGTGGAGATGCGCAATATGCTAGGGATGGGACTATGTGTAGCCATAAATATGCCCTACTGTATGGCTCGCCGTCCGCCGGGTTTTCTGACATCAACAAAGCATTCTGGACCTGGAGATGTCGCTCTTGGAAGGCAACAGGTTTGCATATACTGTGCTCGTTGGAGGCCAGAGCTAAGATGACCGACGCAGCACTTACCATAGAACACTTGAACTGAAGGTTATATGAGAATGGCAGAATGGTGAAGAGTCACCGGTCACCAGTCAAAGTGAGAACAAACAAATGACTGCTTTTGCGCAACAGTTGTAAATGTAGCATGCCGCCGGAGCGGCCTAAGTACTATAGCGCGTGTTCGTAGCGTATCGCCGCCCCCGTCCCGTCGACTATATGTCAAGAAGCCAATCAACCTCCGCCCATCGAAGGCGCGAACAGAATTTAATGCCTCAAGTTCTTTTCCATGGAAACGCGAATAATATGGTCCCAGAACACTGGTGCTGTGAGTGTGCGCTGCGGTAGTTGTGCGGGCACAATGAGCAACTGAACTATACCTACGGATGTCAACGGACAGCTCGGAGAGAAGTCGCGGACATTGACGGCGACAGCGAGCAGCGGATATATAACCGATGTCGCCGTTGAAACAGAGGAACTTGATGCTGGTCGAAAGCTGTTTAGAGCGCAGAAGCGGCGCGCGGGTCGCCGCTTCGAGGCTGTGCAAAGAAACACGGAAGGTTCAGTGCGCGTTGTGGGACCTTCGTGCAAGCAGCCCATGATAGAAAACAACTCGATATGCTGCGGCTACATGAGGCAATGTAAGAACCCTGATTGTTGTATCAATTGCCTATGTACAACAACGATCAGGTAGCAAATGTGATATGTCTAAAGACTAAGACGTACACCACTGTGCAAGCCCTCCACGCCTATTACGTGCCGCATCCAGGGCAGCAGTGCACGACGTCGTGCACGAAGACGTCGCAGTCCGTGCAGAAGTCGTACTTGCATACGGGACAACGATACCGACCAAGCGGACTCACTCCTTCCGAGACGGGAGCTCCTGCTTGAGAAGCCCTTTCTTGGAACGCCACCGCGCAGGAATGGCACGTGAAACTCGGATGTGGGGTGTCAGCCAGAGATGGACTGAGAGTATGATGAGTCGGGTAGCTTGCAAAATATAAAGCTGATCACCTACACAGGTTGGTATGGCTTGACGGGAAAGAGGTGGTGGTAACTCCTAGCTAGATGCGGTGAGCTGACGATCATGAGGCCGCATATATCACAGTCCGTCGGCACGTCGCAGACTTTCGCGAAACATCTTGGGCACAAGAAGCCTTCGCTCTTCAGCTCGGCGTGGCAGACGCAAAGACTTGGAGGAGACGTGACCGGCAGTCGAGTCGGGAAGCCCATCATCATCAGGTCAGCCGCCGGATTCGCTGTGCCGGGCCCAGCTGCGCGGGCGACCGCGCGTTGAGCAGGCGGAGGGATGAGCTCGAATAGAAGATCCTTGAAGTGCCCTTCGTTGAGCGCCACGCCAAACTGACCTACCTGGCATGATCAAGACAAGTTCAGTCATTCAGTGAGCTTTGTGAGTCACGTACCGCCGGTTTTGTCACATAGTTCTCTGCATATCTTCATCTCCGCCGCCAGTGCGACCATAGATATGCGAATCTTGTCCTTGACACATTCGTCTAGGGTGTCGTGGATATTCCCTGGGTCACAAGTGGTCAGGGAGCCAAAGATGACGGTGATTTCTCGCGACGAATGTGTTGGTAGATGGCTGCGGGATAAGTGTTAGAGATGATCAGGACATACGATAAGTCACTTTGCCTCATGCTGCTCCGCGCCATTTCGATGGCGTTTTGTAAACTTGGTTCACCACTTGGCTCCAGTTTATGTCGTTCAGAAATTACTTTCAAGACATCCTGAGGGTTTCCTGTGTCATTTGACTCTGAGAAGATCCTACACTTCGCGTCCGAAACTATATGAACGTACCAGACATTTCACCAACCCGCTCTCCGATGCCGCCCCTCATACCGACAATTCCAATCTGACCAAGAGGGTTCTGGTCAAACCATTCGGTTATGAATTCACGTGCGTATTGCAGCATCAAGTCAAAACGAGTCGGTCGCATGTCCCTATCCATCATCGAAGATGAG
>JAKOGH010000498.1:0-21253 GCA_024811115.1 Terana coerulea
GATTTGATACGACGCTGTGGTACGTGAAATGTAGTTTTCCATCAATGTCCAGCACACTGATTTGTCCGATTTCTTGCAGCTCGGATGTTGACTTGCATCGAAAGAATAAGCGTACGGCCTGATTGCTTAGTCGACACTATGGTAATAGCTTGGTACTGCGGTATCATACACCCTGAACCATCCCCGTCTACTACGACTCCAGCCTCTACAGTACTCACAACCGCGAGCTGTTATATTACTCGACGGGGAAACCCACTAGCGTAGATATGCAGTCTGGAGTAAGCCTCCTTTTCCTCCTTTTTCAAATCCACACAAACGTCGCTGATAAAGTTGGGATTTAGATCATGATGTCCCTCATTTCACGCCGTATGATCATTGTTCGCCTAACGCGTAAGGTCACCATGCATCCAAAGATGAGCTGTCATTCAATAATAAGCCGCCCGTTGCCACATATAATCCCGTAAGCAAGATCCGTATTTGTGGTCTCGCACGAAGCCCTTTCATCTAAGTTCTCTTTCTAGGATGAATCTTCGGCTACTCGTTACGGGTCTGCTTGCCGTGTCAGCCGCTGCCTCCCCGCCGCGCTGTCTATTGATGACCCCACGCTATCCCTATCCCGGCATCTCAATATCAACCCTGACAGGTCGATGCTTGAGTTGGACCAGATCCGGGCGAAGCGGCTCAAGAGAGTTGGTGAAAACGACTACCTAGCGAAAAAGGAGTTTATCGGACAGCCGACCAACCATGCGCTGTTTTACACGGCTCAAGTGCGTCCTTCTGGCGTTGGCATACGAAATAATCTCACTTTACGACTTTTGCACCCCCAGCTACTGGTTGGTAACCCTTCCCAAACGTGTGAGTGCATGCCATGTATCGGCATGGCACCAGTACTGACTGGCGCTAACGCAGTCAATCTCATTATCGATAGCGCTAGCGCGAACACTTGGGTAGGCGCGAACTCGTCGAGGCCCTACGTCCCTACTAGTTCTGCCACCGACACCGGCGAGACGTTTGTGAGTGAAGGTGTCAGCGCGCATTCGGAGTGCCTAGCTAATCTTGTGAATAGTCCACGAACCATGACTCAAGAAGTGCATCTGGTCGGTGCGACGTTCCTTCTGGTGACGGATTCGTTCACATGTATTTTTAGGAGAAGAATTCGTCGATGAGGTCACGTTTGAGAGTCTCTTCGGCCCTCTTGTCATACCCCAGCAATCAATTGGCGCTGCACATGCTGCAGCTGGATTCGACGGCGCCGACGGCGTGCTAGGGTACGTGCAGTGCAACGGATTCTTTGGGCCTCTCGCTGAGACATGGTGCTCAGGATTGGTCCGACGGACCTGTCAGAAGGTAAAGCCTAGTCACAGTTCTCGCGAATAATACTAAGCCGTCTATGCAGGCACTCTTTCGTCCGGTGGTACAATCCCGACCATTACCGACAATGCGATGACCTTGGGTTTGATTTCAACAAAACAAGTTGGCCTTGCTCTGGGACCCCGGGCTCGTTGTTGCCAGATACAGAAGGAACGATAACATTCGGAGGATTCGATCCAAGAATGGTCCTCCGGGACCCCGTTTTTGTGTACGTTTCCCTCTTCTGTAAGTTATGCATGCGTGTCTTATTCTCAATGTCGGGCCAATTACCTCGACACCTCCGTCGAACAAATACTTTGGTATTGATGCAAGTATTACCTATGGTACAAGCGGAACCGCAATCCTCCCTACTACGGCTGGTATCGTTGACACAGCCACCGCTCATATCCTCCTTGCTTCTGGTAGGATAATGTCCACTTTCTCCAGTCACATACATTTACATTCAGTACAGACGGTTTTGCGGAATATCAAGCCTCAACAGGGGCCGTTTTTGACCCAAAGACGGGCTTTTACCAAATCACCTCGACTCAGTCCGACAGCCTGCAGAGTTTGTTCTTCGAGATCGGTGGTGTGAGTGGCTTGAATCTATTCAATGTTTTCCTAGATTCTTACGCTGTATCAGACGAGCTATGAACTGGGCGCGACTGCTCAGATCTGGCCCACGGAGGTATAACCACCCTATACTCCCCACCTTTACTCAGAAAGCTGATATGTACATTAGATCAACTTTGTTATTGGCGGAGACCCGGGCTCGATCTATCTCACTGTCGGCGACCTCGGCTCGCCTTCTGGTGAAGGCTTAGACTTCGTCCTCGGATTGCCTTTCTTGGAACAGTACTACTCGGTTTTCGATTCAAGTAGCTCTCAGGTCGGATTTGCTACGAGAGTATAATGTCGTTCCGTGAATTTGCACCAAACGATCATGCCCATTCCTTTGCAACGCCCGAAGCCTACTCTTCTTGATGAATGAGTATCGTTCTGTCTTACTCTCATCATAAGCGTACAAAGATATGGATCGACTGTCATCCTATCTGCTCACGGTTAGCAACGGAGACTAATCATAAGCGTCGGTGCCACTTCTGACTCTGGTCTCCTTTGCTGATTGCCCATAACCATATCATACGGAAAAACAAGTTCTCGAGGTCTTCGTCGTACGTCCATTCGCCGATACCGTTGTCTCGATTTCACAGCATCTATCACTCCTTTAGGCTGCATCCAAGATCTGTGGCACCCCTCCGTATACAAGAATCATGCTGTGCGACTTGAGAGGTATTGAATCACTTACTACTAGTCGAACTCACACGAGGCGAAGTTCTCGCCACAGCGCGCGCCAAGACGATCTTTCGGGGTGGTCACTGCAAAGTAGACCCCTCGTTCATTGGTCCTGGTGCCCTGAGAAATCTGCAGCTCGCGCCGTACGAAATAGCACAGTCAATCAGTGAGTTTCCCACCGAGCGCCTTCGCGATCCGTCGTGTACCTGACGTAGCTTGCTGCAGCCACACGGAGGCAACAAACATCGCAGCTTCCTTTTCCGCACGCCGTTCTTCCCGTGGTAGATCACAATTGGGCAATGGTTCATCCGGTACCGAAGGTCTTCGACCATTGAGACATACATCATACTCTCCCACGACCTCAAGGCTGCCATCGCTGTATAGGAGGATTACGTTTCAGCTCCTGCTCGCTACAACATCCCAGGACATTGCCTAGCCAAGTCGGATCACTTATCGGTGCCGTGCAAACCGTGAGAGCACTGGCGTTCTTTCGAAGCAGGTTCGTGCGCCACCAGTCATCCGCTCCGCCCCAGTAAGAACTCACGCCTCCTCTGTAAGCTGTTGAGTAGCGACCCTCGCATTGCCCACGTCAGGATAATCCTCGTATCTTTGCTTTAAGAGCGCCCTGTGTGGGGACGGAATGGTCTGGGTCGAGCAAGTGTGGGGCTGACTCTGCTCGAGTGCGCTCATTTCTCTTTCTCTGGGTCGAAAGCCCGTCTCACGTCTTGTGTGCGCTGGGATAGTTGGAGGAGACAGGCCGCATCCATGCTCGAGTGCGTGGTATTGCAGACCCGTTGGGCGGGTTGAACACGGTGTGAACTACTCGGTCTACCAATCGCAAACGCACTGAGAAAACGAAAATTACCAGGTATAAAACAGGGGCGACTAAGACTTTGTCTCCTTCAGCTCAAACTAACCCGTCTTCCCTGCTGGTCTCTGCAAGATGCTCTCTCAACTTTCGGTCGCGCTCTACTTGGCTCTCTTCACGGTCGCATCCCCTGTAGTCGTCAGGAATAGTCCTATCACCGTCCCGATTGCCCGTCGCTTCAACGCGACTGGCGGTAAGGCGATACTGGCCGCAGATCAGGCGAGGGCGAAGCATCTCAAGACGAACAGTGCGGCTTCCAGAGCATCTGCCAAAGCTTCAGGCAAAGCCGCTGTCCACCCAGTGCCCGTAACGAATACTGCGGTGACCTACACGGCGCAGGTACGGAATCATACTTTGCTGGCCTACTGAAACGCGTGCTAACAATACCATGATTTTCCGTCAGGTCATGGTTGGCAACCAAACTTGTGCGTAGACTACGCAATGTGACCTGTCCCACCAGATCAATTGATGACGCAATTACAGTCAGCCTACTCGTGGACACTGGTAGCTCCAACACCTGGGTCGGTGCAACTTTCCCGAATATCTACAAACCTACGAGCTCCTCCAGAGATACAGGTGATAGTGTGGTACGTGTCTCGACACCATGACGAGTTCTGTCCTCACACTGGCCTAGTTCGTCGAATATGGGTCCGGTCTTTTCATTGGTATGTAACTGAGGATATATGTTTCGATAAATACTGAATCTATTCGATACATAGGAGAAGAATATCTCGATACTGTGAAGTTTGGTGGTATGACCATTCACGAGCAATCCATCGGCGCGTCCACTTTTGCTATCGGATTCAACGGCGTAGATGGCATTTTGGGGTGAGTGTGGCTCATGCAACATTTGTAACACTCTTTGACCCCACGGCTGTTACAGCATCGGCCCTGTGGACCTAACCGTAGGCGAGTAGTTTCCAGTCGGTAGCTCAAGCTTGGGCTGACAGTGTGCGACGCAGGATCAACTTCTTCTGGCGACGCAGTCCCCACTGTCATCGATAACGCCTTCAAGTCGGGGCTGATGAACGAGAAGCTAGTGGGCATCTCATTCGAGCCCCCGAACTCAGACTCCGATACCAACGGCGAACTTATGTTTGGTGGTGTCAATCAGCGCAAATTCACTGGCTCGGTTAACTTCGTGTACGTCTTTCTTCAAGCCACTGTGTTATAACACTACTTACGGTACTATAGACCAATCACATCGACGTCGCCTGCTAGTGAGTATGTCGGCCTCAATCAGAGTATTGCTTGGAGTACTGGGGGTGCCATGATTCTCCCCGGACCCGCGTCCGGTATCGCCGACACCGGAACCACGCTTGTTCTGCTTGCTACCGGTAACGCTTACTGTCCCATTGCGTATGCGTTGCCCCTTCTTATAAAGTTCTGGCAGATGCTTTCACAAGGTACATGTTGATTACCGGAGCGGTTGAGGATGAAAACACTGGCCTGCTCAAGATCACTCCGGAGCAATTTGCGAGTTTGGAGAGTTTGTTCTTCAACATCGGCGCTGTACGTCCGTCCATTACCAGCTGTGTATAATATCCGACTTACACACTCTGCTGCAGCAAAGCTACGAGTTCACACCAAATGCTCAAATCTGGCCCCGCGCGGTAAGCAATTCAGGTGGTGAATACAAACAGAATTATACTGATTATTGTAACGTATAGCTCAATACCGTCATTGGCGGAGATGCAGACTCGATTTACCTCATTATTAACGACCTGGGCTCAGATTCTGGAGAAGGCTTCGACTTCATCAACGGGTTTGCCTTCCTCGAGCGGTACTATTTCGTCTTCGACTCCGGCAAATCGCGAGTCGGATTCGCCCATACGCCATTCACCTTTGCAGCGACCAACTAGAGATTCTGAATGAGTGGACTATGCGTTGATGAGCTACCCGTATTGTTGCTTACCATCGGTGCAGTTCTGATATTCGCCGCTATGCTATTTTCAACTACTTCGTTTTCAACTTTTCCTTCTCATGAAAGCTCCGCTCGGACGTACAATTATTCCAAGTCCTCAATCTCACTTTTAATCGGACAGTGTGCTGGGTGACAGGTAAGAAATTGAGTACCCTGAACGATTCAGGTGACGAGAGACTCTGGCATTGCTCTCTCGTCAAGGTCACTGAAGTGAGTCAATGCACCGTTCATCTCCAAGCATGACCCGAACATTCATTTAGGTATACACGGCTTGGCCACCTAATTAGGTTCGCGCACACCCTGATTGTGGGCCCGTTTGTCTATAGAAAACCGGTGGGTTTTTGAAGCATGCTAAAACGCTGGTCTGCGACTGGTAGAGAAGGCTTGATCCGTGCTCTTTGTGTTAACCTTCACATATGCAGTCCCACGATCTCCGGGCATACCCACTGCAGAGTCAGCAAGTAACCCACCGGAGTAAAGGTGTTCTCCGATTCTAGCTTGACATTGCCGAAAGATTGCAGGTCCGGTGCTTCTCATGCAAAGACAGCCCAGAGTCTATCAGTACGTCCAGCCATACTTATCCAACGGCCCGTCTGGTCACTGACGTAGTTTATAGCAGCGGCTCCGATGGAACAAGCGTTGCATCTTCTTGTTCTGTGAGTCCTTCGACTTGCGTCAGAGCACGTCTGAGTACTCGCCTGTCTAGCCTCAACACCCTCATCAATTGAAAATTGAATGACCATCGCGCCTTATCAGCTCGAAGGGGATGGCAGACATATCAACGTATTGCGTCTGCATACCTGCCTAGCACGTCCTCTCATAGACCTGTCGGATCATGCAGCGGCACCGTGAACACCATGAGGGTACATGTCTTCTTCGAAGCAGAAGGTGAGCGTCCAGCCAAGACTCTAGCTGGCCAAGTAAATGCTCATTATTCTCCTCACATTTGTCATTTGTCTAGCAATATCCCGAGCCTCCTGGATAATCCTCGTATCTTCGTTCTGTCGGCGCCTACCGCAAGGGCGAAACGAGTCTCATCAGCCCGAGAGAGGCCTCGCTCACCACTGGTGCGCTTTGCTTTGCTTCCCTTCACAGGAGCTACCTCTCAATATACTTATTTGGCGTTTGTCGTGGTGTTCCGGACTTGGTATCATTGTCTATCAGATGCGGCAATATGTGCAGTAATACGCCATCCAAGGATCACTAAACTAGCACGGTCATAGCGGGTCAGCGTACCGAAAAGCGACCGCCCAAACCTACATAATACGACGGAGGGTAGCAGATTCCTGCCAAGCTCAAGCAGAGTTTCCTGCCCTCCGCACTCCCCACCAGATGTTCGCTCAATTCTTCGTTGTGGTCTACCTCGCTCTATTCACAGCGGCAATCCCTGTGATTTTTCGAAAGAGCCCGATCACCGTCTCTCTTGCTCGCCGCCTTAACGTTACTGGCAGCAAGTCGGTGCTGGCGGCGGATCAGGCGAGGGCAAGGCATCTGAAGACCAATACCGCCGCTGCTAGAGCATCCGCAAGAGCGACAGGGAAAAACGCTGTCGTGCCGGTCTCTGCCACCAACACTGCGGTTGCGTATACCGTAGAGGTATGTGTAACAATGTGTATGACAACAAGCGGCTCATCAAGACTGACTCGGATTCTCTCACCAGGTTCTGGTTGGAAATCCTCCTCAGACATGTTAGTATTACCCATGGCCACCTCTTCATGCATGAAATTGCGCTTACAATATACAGCCAACTTGATTGTCGACACGGGTAGCTCAAACACCTGGGTTGGCGCGGATTTCGAGAATGAATACGAGCCGACCGGCTCCGCCACCGACACCGAGCAAGCAGTGGTAAGTGCATTGGCGCTGAGAGATAATAAACGCACTCATTTCAGGCCAGTTCGTCAAGTATGGTTCCGGGCTGTTCATTGGTAAAAACCATTTCATGCGTAAATATTCATCTGCTGATGCCTTTGCTTACTTTAGGCGAGGAGTTCCTGGACAAGGTTGCCATTAGCGGTCTCAATATCATCAATCAATCCATTGGTGCTGCCGAGTTGGCCTTCGGTTTCGACGGTGTCGACGGTATCCTTGGGTAAGCTTGTCCATGTGATCATTATACTAGACGTTACCTGACATCAGCGTGTCTTAGAATTGGACCTGTCGATTTGACTGTAGGAACTACCTCTGACGACGAACCGATACCCACGGTCGTCGACAACGCCTTCGCTCAAGGCTTACTGGACGCAGAACAAGTCGGTATCTCGTTCGAGCCCACAACTTCCCAATCCGCAACGAACGGTGAACTCACGTTCGGAGGGACTGACGCCAACAAGTTCACTGGCACGTTGAACTTTGTGTATGTCCACGGTCCTAGTGATATGACTCTTCGCTTATCCTTTCATTTTGACTATCAGACCGATTACATCCACTGCGCCGGCTAGCGACTATGTCGGGATTGATCAGAGCATTACATATGGCTCCGCCAATACCCCTATCCTGTCCACTACGGCTGGTATTGTCGACACCGGCACCACCCTCGTCCTAATTGCATCTGGTATGTCGATCCGCTTTGACAGAGGCACCTTTGCGATGATGTCTGACGATACTTGATAGATGCACTTGCCACATACCAATCTATCACCGGGGCCGTAGCCGACGAGAACACCGGTTTACTGAAGATTACCGCTGCACAGTTCGCAAATCTGGAAAGTCTCTTTTTCAACGTTGGTAACGTACGTTCTGAGACCTCCATCTCACAGCCTTGACGCTAACAGTGGCAACCACAGGCGACCTTCGAGCTCACCCCCAATGCCCAGATTTTTCCTCGCGCGGTGAGTGTTGCGTACACTGGTCAACAGCGTTGAGAGCTGATGAGCATTTTTAACAGCTCAACACCGCCATTGGCGGAGACGCGGACTCCATCTATCTTATCGTGGGCGACCTCGGCTCTGACTCCGGCGAAGGCCTGGACTTCATTAACGGATATGCCTTCCTGGAGCGGCATTATTTTGTCTTTGACTCGGGCAGCTCCCAAGTCGGCCTTGCCACCACGCCGTTCACATTCGCGACGACGAATTGAAGCGTTTTAGACGTTCTGATGACCCGCAATGGACATTTATGTACACTTTTGAGTCGTGATACTGTACGGAGCAACAGTCGACGATCCATACATCTTCCCGCTGCGTGCGAATGGTTTTCCATAGCCTATCTCGACCCGGACGCAATACACTTACTGAACGCCACAAAGCTTTCGCGTCACGCATGCTGGCATAAATCCCGTGCTTGAAAGTGGGTAGTATCAGGCCTAGCCAGTATCATATTTGGCATTTTGTCATACAGCTTTGTATTGTCAAACGAAATTAGACAGGATTGAACCGATCCGACATACAAGTAACAACATGCAAGCCTCAAGAAAACGGAACATTGGGATCGCTGCAAATGATAGCTGAGACACGAGACGAGCATAAACACCGCCGATCCAGGTTCGGACCGCGGGAAAAAGCTTTGCTGCGATGGCTGTGAGCACCAGAGTCTAATAACGCCTGTCGTCATATCTGCGGTCGTGGCCACGTTCGTAACCACCTCCACTGCCTCTGTCGTAATCGCCACCGCCGCCGCTGCCGCCGCCGCCACTGCCGCGATAGCCGCCGCGGTCGTAGTCGCGACGGTCATAGTCGTCATAAGCCGCACGGCGCGCACGAGGTGGGGGCCAAAGTCGTCATGGCGGCTGGGACCTCCACGGGAGTAGCGACTGTCATAGGGCCTGGGGTCGTAGGGGCGCTCGGCTACAATCGGAATCGTCAGTCTGCTAACGTATGGATAAGTAATGTACACTCACAGTCGCTACGCTTCGGCGGGCCATAGTAGCGACCAGGAGTAGGAGTCCTGGCGCGTCCACGGCGAGCCTGACAGAGAGTTATTGTATGCAACAGAAAAGTTACATTTAACTCACCTTTGTGATTGTTAGGGCCTTGCCCATAAAGTCAGTACCGTGCAACGCCGTTATAGCGGCATCCGCCTCTTCTGCAGACTCCATAGTCACAAACCCAAACCCACGCGACTCACGCGTGTGAGGGTCATACATAACCTGTGCCTTTTGGACCTTTGATATACCGTAAGATTGAGGCAGGGCAGAGAGCAAAGATAAACTTACACGGCCAATTTTTGCGAAAGCTTGCTCGAGGTCGCGAGTATCAACGCGGTGGCTCAGCCCTGAGACATGCAAGTTGTTGCCAGGGTTGTTGCCACCATCAGCTCGACTGGAGTGAGAGTTAACAGGCTGCCTCATATGCCATTATGGTGTACACTCACCCTCTGTCAGCATTGCGGATCGGAGAACGGCTCCGACTACTGCGACGGGGCGGGTGGTCGCCCTGGCGTGGAGAACGAGCGTTGTTGGACCAAGCTTGGTCGTCTGCCGGGCCGCCATTGCCCATGGGCTGGTCATTGGCGGGGATGCTGATGCCGCCGCCGTTGGTGGGGGACCCATGTCTTGAGATTGCCAGGCTGAAGAGACGGGGGTGGTACAAAGGTGAAGATGGTATGTTAGGGTCGGTCATGTCGGGCGGCGAAAGCTGAACGAAATGCTGGAAGCCGAGTCGTCCCAGGTGGAGACTGCGAAAGAACGAAGAAGGCGAACAGTACAGACGGGGGTGGTGTCGCATCCTCGAGTTGACGAAAGTAAGACGGCCTTCAGCCGACAGAAGACACATGAACAAGGTAATGGAGACCGTCGACAACGTCAACTGTGGGCTGAAGGCAAGAAGTTCGCGGACCGCAAAGTGCTGGTTGACGAGACACCGGAAAGCGTATTTTCCTCGTCGTCCTCATCCTCGTTCTCGTGGCGGCTGATGCTGAAGACGTACCGTCATCCATGGTTGCGATTTTGTTGCTTGCCGTCGACTTTGGCTGAGCTCGTCGCCGTCGGTGGTGGTGAGAAAGAAACTCTCAAACGTTGACCGCTTCAAAGCATTAAACCAGACGGACGCCAAACAAGACCAAACCGACTCGGGCGCCGATTGAGACGGCGGTTCACTATCGGCGTGGCCGGTTGACCAATGAGCTCACCGTCCGCAACGTTGAAGCGGCACTAAAAAAGGCAATTAAAATAAGTGAAATCAGAGAATTCGTTGCGGACGTTGTAGACAAAGTCAAGCAAGCACACAGTCGCGTCAGGAGCGAGTTGAGCACTGCCGGAATAGACCGGCTCGCTAATTCCAGGTTCAGGGTCGCGGCGCGCCGGGCCCAACGAGCACCTCTTTTCCTCCACTCTCGCACCTCACCTCCCACCGCCGCTCTCCTCGTCGTCGAGCTCATCGAGCACACAAAATCATCATCATGCGCACTCAGATGCTCGCCTCCGCTCTCCGCGCTCGTTCCGTTGCCGTCCGGGCGTCGCCCAAGCTCATCCGCCTCTCGTCCAGCGCACACGGACAAGAGACCTTCGAGTCCTTCACGGAGCGTTATGTCAACTTCTTCCAGAGCGCAGAGGACCTCTTCGAAGTCCAGCGAGGACTGAACAACTGCTTCGCACACGACCTCGTTCCCGCCCCCGCCGTTGTTGAGGCTGCTCTGCGCGCTGCCCGACGTGTCGACGACTTCGCTACTGCAGTCCGGGTGTTCGAGGGTGTTCGGGAGAAGGTTGAGAACAAGCAGCAGTACCAGGCGTACTTGGAGGAGCTCAAGGGCATTCGGGAGGAGCTCGGTGCGCGCCTTCATTTACATAGGACTCGCCCCTCGGTTGCTAACCTTTTTACAGGGGTTGTCACTATGGAGGAGCTTTACAAGCACTGAATATGTTTTCAGTCATACTAGAATGTTGGTTTGAATACTATCCTACTGGATAACCACTGTATTAATCAAATGTTTGAATAGTGTTTAGTTTATGGACAGAATCCACACAATCGTTCCCAAAGATTTCAACGCTTTGAGCCGTATTTCGTCGGCCATCTCCATCCGTGGATCATTCTCCTGCCTATGCCCCTGAAATCGTGCATATTTGCCATGAAAGCCACGATTCTTACATGCAGACATGTTGGCTGTTTTGCCGACAAGCAGATTGTGACGCTTGCGCTGAACTTCGGTATGCGTCTTGGCCAAGTCTATTACTTATTTCAATTGCCTCTCCACCTACCTCACCCCCACAACGTTTCATCTCATGAACTTCTGACGAGCCGGACTCACGAGCCCCGTATAATTTCCATCCGCTCAGTATATACGCCGGCGCCATTCGGAGCGTATGTGCCCTGTCCGCAGAGTGCTCATTGCAAGCTGCACTGCACCCAAGATCTCAGCTAACAGCAATTACCCCCACACTCTTGAGCTATTTACTCTTTCGACTGCTTTATTATTCGACGTGTTCACTAGACTTACCGAAGATTGAGCTACCCATTGCCAGCGTTCGAGCAAGATGTTCGTGTCTCAGCGTAACGCATTGGTCATGAAGCCAACTGCTGTAGCTGGGCGGTGCCAGCGAAAAGACAGACCATGCACTTGAACATGCCCGAGGATTTTCTTTTGATTTTCCTGCGAAATGTGCACATAAGCGCTTTTCTATATTTTGACCGGTGCTCACGGTCCGCTGGCCGAGTGTGTGTCCTCTCCTCCGAGTCGCTGCGCTTGACAACGACCATATTGTTTTCCACTTCCTTCTCTACGCATCTACCTACTGTGCTGCTATTTGACATGTCTGAAGATACTAAGGGTGCGAGTCCCAGTAAGTTACATCGTTAACGGAGGAAGTGGAGTGCTGGACTTGCTGAAGATTGGACTGCTCTGCCGCATAGATGAACGTCTCTTGGCTGCTGCGCGAGAGGATAACCAGGAATCACTGCTGGCTCTGTTCGAGGAGGGCGGCTTTGATATCAACTATCAGGATGGGTGCGCTTTGGAAGCTTAACGAGAGAGATGGTATGCTGATGGGGCAAAAGGCTAGGAAACACTGGTGCGTTCGAGCCATGCTTATGCACCTGAATACGCGGCCTCACAACACACAACGATTTGCTAGCACTACATTACGCGTGAGTATGTACTGTCTTTGACGAGAGTACAATCACTCTTGTTGACCCCCATCAAGAGCTTCGCTAGGAAACACCGACGTACTTGAAGATATCCTCTCGCACGACGAATGCGACGTCGATCCAATCAATCGGATAGAGAAGGCGACGCCGCTGCACCTTGCAGTGAAGATCAAAGACGCGGAGCTGAGAAAGTATGTCGTCGACAGTCTGCTGGATGCTGGCGCAGATACGTTGTGAGTGATTGATCCCGCATGCGTCGGGTCGCCTTGGGTAATCTCATCTAATATGGCGGTGGACAGCATCAAGGACAAGAATGGCGAGACGGTCCTGGATCTCGTGCCTTCCAATGACAAGGAGATCCTAACTCTGATCCGGAAAGCCCGTGCCCAAGCCAGCATTGCAAGGGAGGACGTCGTAGATGGTGCGGTCTTGTGCGCTGCTCTGTGTGGTGTTTTTGACTTAAGCATGCTTGCTGTAGATGACTCCGAAGGCGAGCCTGGCTCGGGCTCGGGCTCCGAAGAGGAAGACTAAATCATAGCGGACTGCGCTGTAGACGGAAAGGAATTCTTGTAGACTATAATCCCGACATTAGAGCACCGAAGACATTGCTAGCATCGTACAGCCATGATGAATTATAGTCAACTATCACAACAGCGTGTCTAGTATGGAGCTCTAATCGCTGAATAGGCACGTAGCAAATATGCCTGAGCGCATCTACACGAGCCTGCCAGAAGACCAGCTCTGGAATATATCAGAGCTCTTGATCCACTCAATGAGCTCCGCCCGCTTGATTTTCGTGCCCTGGTCTGCCAACCGCACCTTGCGCTTCTCTCCATCAACAAACTCCCACCGCTGTTCCTTGACAGTGATGAGGCCCTCCTTGAGCTCGTCGCCGCCGAGAATGATCGCGAAAGGTACTTCATCCTTCTCGCCAGCAGCAAACTGCGCCGGCAGCTTGGGCTTGTTCTTAAACAAGTAATCGCTCTAGAATGACGGATACGCGTCGGCTGCTGCTTCAACTCGGATAAAGGGTAAGGAGCACGCACCTTGATGCCAGCTTCGCGCAATTCCTTCACCAGCCGCACGCGCTCCGTCAGCAACCCATCGCCCGCCGCCATCACGTACACCATCGTGTCCTTGCTCCTCATCCCGCGCTCGACCCACTTCGGCCACACGATCGCGAAGATCCTGTCCAGCCCGATGCTGATGCCCACACAGGGCAGCTGCGGGGATTTCTTGCCCTCGGCGGAGGCAGCAGCGGTGAACATGCCGACGAGGTTGTCGTATCGTCCACCTGCGGCGATGGAGCCCACGCCCACGGAGGACTCGTCGACCTCCTCTTCCTCACCATCCGCTGCAGGCTTCTTTGACTTCTTCTTCGGTGCGGGAGGCGCAGCCGGGTCGGCCACGCTCGATGTAGAAGGCTGCGAAGAGGAGGACGCGAAGGCGTCGGCGGAGTTGAAGCCTGGTGGGGCGGAGGCTTCCACGATGGCTTCGTAGATGATACCGGTGTAGTAGTCGAGGCCTCGGGCAAGTGACATGTCGAATGAGATCTGAGCAGGCCGCACAAACTTAGTAGAGAATAACGGCCGACAGTGGACCACGGACCTTGTCGACCACTTGGTAGGCTTCGAGGTAGGTGAACAGGATTCCCATCTCCTCAATGCCAAGCTTCGCGTTTGGGTTAGCCATTAGCGCCTCGTCTGCACGCAACTGCTCGAGAAGAGCCGGGCCGCCCTTGTGCTTCACGTATTCGCCAATTTTATCTGCTACGGCAGCATCCAGGCCCTTCTCATCCGTCATCTCCTTCTTTACATCCGCCCATGCCATCTAAGGTAGTGTTAGACTTGTAGATTTAATGCTCGCTGTGGGTGAACACACCTTGTCCAGCTTGTCAACCGCGGAGGATATCGTACGGATTTTGTCGGTCGGCACTCCGCATACCTCGAAGATACCGTCGAGAATTTTCCTGTGGTTAAGCTGAGGAGTCATTAGAGATATCCCATGGTAATATTACAGGAAAGCATGCCTTAATGGCGAACTCGCCGACTTCAAGTTTCGTTAAAATTGTGCACACCAAGCTGATAATCTCAGCATCTGGAATCATTGGGTCCCAAGAGCCCGCGATGTCAAAGTCCTAGTGCGCTGTCATTGATACCTCTCTAGAAACACAACACGAGACACGTACTGCTTGAGAAAATTCACGCATCCGGCCCTTCGACATCACCGGGTTATCTCTCCTGTAGACCTTGCCGACCTGCCAGAGCTTCGCCTGGGTATTCATGGCACCGTTCATCGCAAGGTGTCTTGCCAGCGGTACAGTGTGGTCATAACGCAGTGCAAGCTCTTCGCCACCCTGGTCCTTCAAGTCGAAGATAAGCTTGGCGTCTTCACCGTATTTGCCGGCCAGGATCTCCTTCCGCTCGAAGATGGGCGTGTCGAGGCAGCTGCCACCGTAGGTCGTGAAACACTCCTTGACGATCCGCTCGACGTACTCCCGGCAGTGCATCTCGCCGGGACCATAGTCACGGGTACCCTACAGCACGGTACGGTAGGCTGGTAAGCTTGAGTGCTGGTAGTCAAACGTGTGGACCGTGCGCACCTTCGCCGTCTTCAACAAAATCCGCTCCCTCTTCTTCCCTCCATCTTTCGATGATCCAGAGAGCTGCCCGAGAGCTCTCTTCAGCTCTCCCAGCTTCTTCTTTGCTTCCTCCTGGATTGAAACCTCGGCCTGCTGCTTGCGCAGGTCGTTCACGAGTGCATTCTGTTGGGCAATCTCCTGGTTGAGGGACTCAGCCGTGGCCATTGTGCTTGCGTGTCGTAGAGGTGGTGGTCGTACTGGTATAAGGATGTGGTAACCAGGTAATCGATGGGGCAGTGAGGTTCGGCGGACCGCCTGTAAAAGCATACAAACGTCCTGTAGAGATGAAGTTCTTGCGAAATCGTGAGTGACTCTGAAACTGATAGCTTCATCTAATCTTATCTCTGAGTGATTTGAATGCCGGCTCGGCAGGCCGAGCGATGGGAGGGACGTCTCAGAAATAAAAGAAGGTACAGTGTCTTGCAGGAAAAAGTGCAGTCAGGCGATTTTTCACGTTGTTTGTTCCGCACAAATTTTTGCCTTATAAGGTTGGGATGATGGGCCAGAAAGGACCAGTCCCTGGGCGAGACCGTCGGGGTTACTTCATAAGGCAAAAGTTTGTGCGGTACAAACAATGCGAAAATATCGCCCGACTGCACTTTTTCCTGCAAGACACTGTAGTTCGTACAAGGAATTAATGCTGCATTTTTAGACGATAGGAACACGCTCGCATGAGGCATGCCGAATTCTCATTTCGCTCTTAGGCAAAGCCTTTGTGGCGGCCACGTGGAGTCGCGCGCTGCACTCGAACGTTTTGTTGTGTCGCACTCAACCCCTGGCCGTACTCTCAGGCCGTACCTGCACTTACGTTTCAATGCTCAGCCAAAGTACTTGAATTTCAGTGTCTCTACACCATTTGAATTCGCAAGCGGGCCAGAATGCCTTGAACTGTGTTCCAGGAAGCGTCGTGTCGTTGTAAGTAGGTCCATCGTACTGTAACAGTGCTGGCCAGTCAATCCCGAATCATAATCTATCGTGCGGCCGGAAAATAGGAGCTGGGGAAAGGATGTAACAGCTAAATCCTCAATTCGTCGTTGCGTCAGTGAAAGACGTGGTGGCGAATCCGACTTGAGAGTTGCCCGCGTCGTAGACGAAGTAGAAGCGCTCCAGCCAGGCAAACCCGTTGATGAAGTCCAACCCTTCACCGGAGTCAGACCCAATATCGCTGACAATGAGGTAGATAGAATCGGCATTTCCGCCAATCGCCGTGTTGAGCTAATGCGATATCATCAGTTGTGTCTGAGGGCCACTGCAGACAGTGTATGGGGAACGCTCACTGCACGGGGCCACAGCTGAGCATTCGCGGTAAATTCGTAGGTTTGCTGTATAGAATTCCTGTTGGCGCCAGATATGCAAAATCATGTGTATAGACACTCACATCGCCAATGTGGAAGAACAGGCTTTGCAGGTCGGCGAATTGGTCCGGGGTGATGGTTAGAAGTCCTGTGGTCTCATCAGGAACGGCACCGGTTATCTGCTGATATGTGGCAAGAGCATCTACGGTAACTCTAGTTCAGAGAAGAGCAGTCTGTTGCACACAATCACCTACCCGAGGCAATAAGAAGAAGGGTAGTACCCGTATCGACGATACCGGCGGTTTCTGCGAGTATAGAAGTGCCAGCTGAGCCGTATGTGATTGATTGGTCGATCCCGACGAACTCGCTTGCTGGAGCGGTGGAGGTGATTGGCCTACAAACACAGTATTTCAGCGGTATGCTCTTGCAAGCAGGTGGGTAGCAACGTACACGAAGTTCAGGTCGCCGGTGAATTTGCTGGAATCCACTCCTCCGAAACTTAGCTCTCCATTTGTGACGGAGATAGAAGTCGTAGGCTCGAACGAGATCCCTATTTCTTTGCTATCCAGCAAACCGAGTGCGAACGCATTGTCAAGGACGGTGGGAACGGCGCTACCGCTGGAGGTCGTCCCTACGTCATTATGAGCGAGAGCAGTCGGGTTATACAAGCCACACGGCAGCTCACCTTCAGTAAGGTCCGTGGGACCGATTCTGTTGACTGGCGCGTGAGTAATACTGCGGCATGGAAAGGACGAAGTTTGTTCACCCTAAAATGCCGTCGACACCCTGAAATCCTTCAGCGAATTCGGCAGCGCCAATAGATTGCTGAGGAATAAGCAGACCGCCGCCCAGATCGACTGTGTCGATGAACTCCTCCCCTAAATGCAGATATATCAAATGTGTATCAATTTACCTGAAGCGGTTACCAAACTCACCGAAAAAGAGACCTGAACCGTATTCAACGAACTGGAACGACGTTCAGCGTTGTTAGATACAACGACATCTCCGATACCACACACCACTTCGTCCCCTGTGTCCGTGGAAGAGTTTGTAGGAGTGTACGTTGTGTCAGCACCCACCAGGTATTCGAGCTCCCTGTATCAACAAGGAGGTTGACTTCATAGCGACATTTCAGTTCAAGCTCGAAAGGAGCGACAGCGTGACAGCTTACAGGTCGTTGGAGGGCTGCCAACATTGACCTAAAGGTTATCAAGAGAATAAAACGTAAGAAATCAGCGTATAGTCGGCCATTCGGACAAAATGCGTACCGCTGCCGTATAAGTGACTACTCCATTGGTTACGGGAACCGGAACAACAGCATCTTGACTTGCTGGCTTGTGCGCGGCTCTGTCGGCACTCTTGTTCTTCAGATGTCTCGCCCTGCCCTGGTCAAGCTCCAGCACCGATTGGCCGCCAGTAATGTTGAAGCGCCGCGCAAGCGGGATGGTGATCGGGCTCTTCCGCACGGTGAGCACGGGAGAGGCCGAGGCGAAGAGCGCAAGGGATACTGTGACAAGCAGCTGAGAAAGCATGGCTGAAGAGGAGAGCACTGTTGGAGCTGATCGTCAGACGAGCGCATTCCTCTCTTATATATGGACTATCTCGCTCACTTCCGAGCGCGCTGGACACGCCGTGGGAGGCCATGTAAGCCATGAGATTTGGCTACCAGCGGCCATCGCGTGTACATACGTCTTCATACGATGAAATCATGTAGCTTGCTGCAATCCAAGGAATCCAAGGAAGGGATGCCAGGAAGAACGCATTCTGTCCAGAGAAGCAGCTGTTAATGAGCCTGAAGGAGTGATAAGCCGTTCTGCTGACCTGGATGGTTTGATCGTCCCACACGGACGGCTGACAGGTCCAGAGATAAGAGGATTTTCTACGGGCTGGGATTAGACAACGTAGCATCATGTTAGCGGTATGGTGCATAAGCTAACCGGTGATGTAGCTTATATGGCTGTACACTTGATGGATATGGCGGCCCTTCTGCACATTTAATAGACGCCGTAACTAAGTTGAAACTCAGCGTAAACAGCAGTAACAAACCGTAACTGATCGACCGTAACTAACTTGTGACTCCGCCGTAACTCTCATCAGCTCGCCGGAATTGCGCTCACTGACCGTAACTCTACCGTAACTCATGCATCCTCGCCGTAACTTTGCTCGGTGCTACCCTACCGTCTTTCCCGTACACAATCCTCCTATGTGATATAATGGCATCCCGACCTTATCTCAAGAGTCTCCCACTTCTCGCTGTGTGCAAAGCTACGGCCTACATCGACCCATCGCTGGTGGTCCCGCCGCGTCCCTTACGACTTAGTCACTCATCTACAATATCGCATTCTGGCTCGATTCTCTGCAGCGCTGTTCTGTCCAACCCAATGCTTGCACTCCGTCGGACTTGGATGAAGATGACAGTATCATGAAGTGGGATTATGTACCGGCTACTGCACACCCTCACACAGGACAGGAAGATCTCGTGAGTTTACACCCGACTTTCCTCGTAACTACCACTTACTCTGGGCCCCTAGACTAGAAAACTGGCAGTCGGGCCTGTGCAAGCAATACCTCAGACGTGACCCTGGCGCAAACCCTCTGGGCCCTGAGCCACAAGCTCCGTCGTATCGACCTTCCCGCGACCCCGAAACCCCTGTTGAAGATGAGCCACAGAACGACGCCGGCACTCCCGCGGATGCGACGGAAAACGGGGAATCGTCTCAAGCTGCTAATGGCCAGGATGCACAGCATGCGGAGGCATCTGCGAGCACCCCAAAAGACGAAGGTGCCAAGGATGTGGAGATGGGAGAGGCTTGGTTCGGACGGGGCAGTGGGCGTGTGCCTATGAGAGCAGGAAAGGAAGCTGTATCACAGCTTGGTGAGTGTTCCATTCCTTGATAGGGCTGTGGATGGGAGACGATTCAGGACCGGGACGATGAAGACCAATATGCACTCCGAGTCAGGCTGTGCGCTTTCCAGCTTGGGCTCCCTGTTCTCTCTTGCTCTCGCTTGACTTACATGCTCTGTGGCCTGCAGGCTTGTACATGTATGATGCGTTATGTGGCGCTCAAGTGAGCGATGCATCCTCGACAATGGTTACCCAACATCATGTGCAGATCTCTGAGAATGGTGTATGCTTTCATCTACATGATGTTTCTGGTACGTCATTTCTTGTATGCTCTTCCAGATGCTTCTCTCATCCCGCGTTTTCCTGAGCAGGGCTTCGGTCTCAGCTTTGGCTCAGATCTGTACCTGGCGATCAGCAAGTACGGCTGACACAGCCTCGGCCAGACGTCCGCCATGGAGTCTCAGTTCCTGCACAGGCTCTTCTCCGCGACCAACATGTTTGCAGAACTGCAAAGCCTCGCTGGAACATTCACGTTTCTGGACGCGACGGCGTCAGAATCCGATCATGGTGAAAGGTACGGCCTCACTACTGGACAAACCGTTGTTTTGGCTAACACGCGCATACAGGTTGCTACTGCGACGGCGCGACCCAGCCTGGCCGTGGTGGCGCCAGCCGTTCCCGTGGTGGACGCTGCTCTTCCTCGTCCCGCTCTACGCCACGTGCTCGTCGCTCGCGAACCTGCAGCACATGCGCAGCGTGCAGCTGTCCGTCATGGCTGTCTTCTCCTGCGCCACATACGCGACAACGAAGGCCGTGATGCTCTACGTCTAGGACCACATCTCCGTCGTCTCTGCGCTCGGCGCGGTTGTCATCGGCCTCTGCGGCAACATCTGGTCGTGCCTCGGCGGCGGCCCGGCGTTCACGTCCACGATCACAGGCTTGCTCTTCCTCATTCCCGTGAGTGCTTTGCAGTTGTGGTTGGCGATGCTCTTCGAGCCGGGCTGACATGTGTTTTAGTCGGCCATTGGTAATGGAGGAGGGCTCATAGCCAACTACCGAACGGCCGCTGAGCAATACTGCCAGGAGAATAAGGACCAACATTAGACTACGAGGCCACTTTATTAATGTATAAGTAGTACAGTCATTATTGAACCCATTCTACCAGTGGATATATCCAAAATCAAGGGAAGTGAAACCAAATTAGCCAGCTCAATAAAGTATACCTATCTCGAAGTGAAGATGATTGTAGTCTTTATGTGTTTGCATCCCCAGCGTCCTTTGGGAGCCCTACCGCGCAACAGCGTAACCTGGGATTTCAAAGCCAGAGTCTGCCCATGGATTAACCTTCGCTTCGTCAGAAGATAGCCAAGGAGTGGCTGTCGACGGCAGGTGAATAGGGACGCTTGAAAACTTCCTTGCAGTACCTAGCAGACCCAAAGAAATAAGAATTAACAATCAGAGGGCAGAGGGCAAGGCTTGCCTGATGTATGAGAACCAGTTTCGTAGATGCGAACCCGCTTCAAGGGTCGCGAACTAGACGCTGTGGGCGGAGTGCCGGCAGTCTCCCTTGGACGCTTCAATTGAGAGCGCGCGCCCGAAGGCTTCGGTGTTACGTTCATGTCGGCATCGTCGTCGCTGCTCGAGATCGAGATCACAGCTATCATTCCAAACCACCATATGTCAGTGCTGTATACAGATGATGTGATTCCAAAGAGACGTACGTTGCCTGGCTTTGTTCATTGCGCTATCAACTTGGAATGCTGAATCATCGTCTCCACCACTTGTAGATTCGCCATCGAGTTGCAGGAGAACGGACTCGCTATCACCTTCACTCTCCATGCTGCCGCTTCGATTATCCGAAGGAGGTTGGTAATCCTCAGTCTCAGATTGATCGGACTCTGAGACGTCAGAGTTAGCGGCGCGGTCACTGTTGCTGCCATTGGATGCACCACTGCTCCATGAGCCCTGCCAGCCTCGACGGACCGTGGCTGGGACAGCTTTATTTAGAGCTAGGTATT
>JAKOGH010000499.1:0-21377 GCA_024811115.1 Terana coerulea
GCGTCCTCGATGTCAGGGTGGTCGCGGCGCGAAGCCGTCCTCCCTGTCGAGCAACATTTGCATGTCGACCTCGTCAGACCAGATGATCGGCGAGGGTTCGCGCGAGCTGCGCTTTGGCGGGCGTAGAGAGCTGCCCTCGATGAATTCCCGGCCCGCAAACTTGCGCTTCGAGAGCGACGTTGTTCGAAGCCGATGCGGGCGTCGAGCTCGGCGATGCGAGCGTCGAGCATGCGCTTCGGCGTAGTCGAGGTCGGCCTGTTTAGCGCGACGAGCTCTTTCCGCGGCCTCATTTTCGCCGGCGGCGGCGGCGAACTCGCTCCCGCGGCAGAGCCAGCTCGACAAGCTGGTGCCGCTCCCATCGGGCATGCCCGCGACGCTTCTGGTCGAGGGTCGAGCCCTTGTTCAAGGCGGCGTTTTTGTCCGCGATCCACTGCTTGCGAGCAAGCTTGCGAGCTCTGCGGCTCGCAGCTTCTGGGCTGTGCAGAGTCTGGGACTCGTCATCCTCATCGAGGATTGCTAACAATTTAGTTAGCCTGGGGAGATCGTCAGAGAACTCCTGTTGGAATTCTAACTCACGCGGACATGCCCGTTGCATTGCGGTGCTCAATGTCCCGTACGGCGTCGGGCGCCGAGCTTTGTGCTCGTTGGCGCCGATAACCTCCTCGAGGGTCCGGATGCGCTCCTGGGACCCGACGACTCCAGCCTCAGCAAGGGATAGTGCCTGCTAAGCGGGGAACTGATTGCCGTTGCCAAGCCAGAGCTCGCGCTCTCCTTCAATGCACTGAATTTCTTCGGCCTCGGATTTGGGAGCGGGATGGCGGGGGCGTCGTTCACCACCGGGATGACCGGGGCGGCGATGTAGGAGTGACCTTGGTCAGCATCCTGGCCCTGCCCTTGCCCTTGCCCGCGCGCGCCGCGCCGGTCTTCTTGCCTTGCCGTTGCCGGCACCGTCCTGCTGTTGCTGCTGTTGCCCTTGGCGGGCGCTGCTGCTGCGCATGCTGCTGCTGCCCGTTAGGCGCTGCTGCCGTTTGCACTCAACCGGATCCTTCCCCGTTTCGACGGCACACGCGATTTAGCAGACTCCGGCTGCTTGCGCTGCCACCGGAAGCTTTCGCTCCCATGCAGCGATGAGTTGCCTCCCATATTGCCCCGGGATCAGGGCCCCAGCCGGGTAGGAGTCAGCGATGTGTCTACCATCTTTTGGTTTAGCGTGGTGACGGTGGCGATGTGCTTACCATACCCTGGTGTCTTTGAAATGAGGAGCATCAGGTGTATGTAATCGTCCACAGACGCATGCGCTCGCGTCTAGGCCGGTCGACATGTGCCTGGATCTTGGCGACCGCAGGTGCTGGAGACTGATCCTCAGGGAGGCGAGTTTCAGGAGGGCCCTGAAGTCAGCGTAGGCCGTACCCAGAGTATTCTGGGTGTGGCATGTAGTCTGCAAGGACTCGTACAGGGCTTTGGCTGTCGTCCTCGTTCTTCACTGACTGTCCAATCCTGGTATGTCAAGCGAAGGCGGATGAAGCCCATGGCCCGGAGGTCGTCGTTGATCCAGTCGTCGAGCTTGTCGACGGCCCTAGAGTGCTCATGCTCGTTGCCGGGCACCTCGCCAGAGGCGGGGAGCTCAGGCGTGGTTGGAGTGGCGGGGCGAGCGGGAGCTGCCGGGACAGTGCGGAATAAGACCGGCACCGTCGGCCGAGTCGTCAAGAGCTGGCGAGAGATGCCCTGAGTGCCCAGGAACGACTTCAAAGTGTCGTTCCAGTGCTCCCAGTTGGTTCCGTCGAGGACGGGGACAAGCTTCTCGAGAGAGGAAGACATTGCTGAGTTCTGTAGGGAAAGAACAGTCAGTACGATGTACTGACATGGCTTTAGCCAAGGAGGGGCCCCAAGGCGCCCTCGTGCCTGCTCTGCTTGCCCGGCGCAGACGGTGCGCTAGATAGCGCAACCGTCGCGCACGATGGCAGCGAGTAGGTACAGGCGAGTTTACCAATGAGCTGGTTGTTGCTGCCAGTGACGGTGCAATCAACCGCGTCATCGGGGCTCATAACCTGTAGAAGTGCAGCGCATACAGCGGCGTACACTCCTACCGAGGCCTAGAGGAAGCTAGGATGGTTACTCACCTGTAGGTTGGTTGATACACACGTTAGTGGGTTGAGAGTTGTATGAGTCTTATTATGTATAGCGCAGAGAGCTGCCTTATATACAATACTGGGTGGCTGTACTACAAACAGACACAAATAGTACCAGGACAATAGACAATAGGCATCGTCATGGTGGAACCTGGTAGAACTATAGAGAAGATGTGAGCAGAGCGCTTACGGCGTCTATCTGACTCAACAACGAGCCAGAGTCGCAAAACAATCAAGCCTACGTTTGATGATCAGTATATGCATCACGTAGATAGGGACTGCCTCCATGGCTTACCTGGGTCGTGACAGCATTGGTAGCAAGAGTCAGGACAGTGAAGGCCATCAAGAGCGCCGAGAAGGTGCTCGTGCTCAAGAGTGTGGCTTTCGTTCGGAGGGTGGCTGTCGTGTACGTGATGAGGATGGAGACGGCCAAGTTGGCTAACCACAGCAGACTTGGGAACACGATGACGATCCATTTCCACGAGCAGATGGCAAAACAGCGATATATCTGATATAATATTAGTCGGGCTGGAGCTCTAAGTAGAAGGTTTGATACCCACTAGCATTCCATCGCCAATTAATGCCATGACTTGGGCATCAACCAGCTTCAACAGCTCTGCATGAGCGAAAACACTAGCATAGAACTAAGCATGTCGTACCTTCATTACGCTCACCCAATACGAGATGTTTTCAAGCTCCCCATCCGGACCACCGGGTCCGTTGTAGAAGATAAACGCATCCAGAATGTGCCGTAGGCCAATGCTGACGTCGATCGTCGTGAACACAAACATCAGCAACGTGACGATGATAAGCTGCCAGTTGTAGCGTTCCTTCCGCCCCTGTTCTACCCCATAGGAGTGCACGGACGACGTCCTGAAGGTGACTAGGTAGATGCCATACGCGATCGCCTCCAATGAAAAGCGCAACGATTTGAGCCTCGCCTACTAGGAATGAAGGCGCCATGATGATGGGGTAAAAGCTTGGGAGGGCAGTAGCCTGAGCGATTGGGCGCTCACCAGTAGCGTTTTGAAGAACACCGCAAGCTCAAAGTTCAATATATGACGATGTGCTCGCATTTCCATCTACCGATGTTTGCAGGAAGATACACTCCAAGCGCTGGCGTCTGCAGCATTGCACTGGAAGGCACAGCCTACGTGGGAATCTGGACAAGAGAAGCGAGCTGCATTGGGATGAATGGTCACCGATGTATGGCTGGCTGTGCATGACCAGAAGGCATCTTGCATGGAAGCATGTTCTATGAACCTCTCGATAGATGGGTAGAGATAAAATTTGCGTGCGAACCGTTATTTGATGAACGGTCACTATCAAGCTCACCACAGCAAGCCATAAGCGGTGGGGGCTTTGCATGACCTCGATGTCGGCCATTGATCTTCCGTACAATCGTGAACACGGAGAGCAATATCCCGGCCAGGGCAGGTGCCAGCGGATATAGCGGGCCTATCTGCGAACAAAGTTTGCCACGCTCTCACCCTCGGGCTGGTATGTTGGTCACCCGACAATGTTGCCGCTAGTCAGTTCAATGAGGACCCCTGACAATAGTGGAGACGCCTGAGGCCAAATCCGTATCATTTTGACGAAATTTGACCCCTCACACCTGGTGCAGTCCGTATCAAAGCCGGCCGTTAGGCCGGCGAAGCCTGAGCCTTTGGTCCGTGATCCGACCCGCGAAAGGAGGTATGCCCGATCCTGGGCCCGAGGCCTGAGGCGAACGACTCGGCCCTTTGACCGTCCTGGGTTACTTAGCTTGACGATTTACCGAGAAATCAAAATTCTTGCCTACTCTCTGCCGAGCTGAACGCAACGAGGTCTCGAGAGGCCATAGTTGCCGCAGTCTAGCTTGACACTGCTAAGGCGCATGGGAACCCGGCCGACCGACGCAGATGCTGTTGCAGAAGCAACAGCAAGCGAGGAAGTATGTAGTGTGTACATGTGTAATATACAGCCTTACAGCATGAAACCTCCATTCTCGACCTGCTTCATGGTGCGCTGAGCAATGTACTTACACTATATAATATGTACTACAAGCCTGGGACACCTGGTCCTGTCCGTCCGTATCAAATCCGGCCGTCAGGCCGGAACGCCTGAGGCAATCCGTACTGATTTGATCCAAAATCAGAAATTTCCGTCCGTATTCCTGGGACGAAATCGCGGACCCCCGGCTCAGGCGCCCCCCCTATTGTTAGGGGGTCCTGTTCAATGGCTGCTACCACGTAACACCGACTACTCACCGGTCATATGCATCCAAGGAACAGTCGCATCCAGCGTCGTGTTGACAATACCTCGATGTGGTTGCAAGCACAGCTTGAAATGGTCGAACCATTCCCGCTAGTCCCGCGCTAATCATTTCTTTGTGGCGCGGGAAGTTCCTATCAATTTGGCTTATGTAATTGCAGAAATTCTAAGTAGACGCCAGCTTCGTTCTTCAGACTCTCATGCCCTTGTACAGGTCAGTTCAACTGTACAGTAGGTCAAAGAGGCATCAAGGACTAGGGTACATATAAAATGGTAACTCTGCTCTCTCTGAGTACTCCGGTCCCTAAGGCTGAAGCCCGAAGCGTCTATATATTGAGTTCTTACGCGGCTTGTCCCGACTCCCAGGAACTACTACATCACCAGCGTTCCAAGTGCGCCATTCCCTTTGCTCCTTGTCCGCTGCTCTAACAGACCATATGGCAGGCAGTTTTTCTTCCCCTTCCTCGTCCGAAGAAGACAACGAGAAGACTCTTTCCACCAGCAGGTTCACTTCGAGCAGTCATGAGCGCACGGCGCTTGACCCCGCAGTGCCATCATTTGTCGACGCGGACGACGGACCTCAGAACCCGCTCACCAAGCGCTTCACGCAGGCAGAGTAGAGTGCTTTGCGGGCACTCCGCGTAAGCTCTCGATGTCTTTCACTATGCTTATCACTGACGCTCTCCTGGTGGTGTGTAGGCTAAGCTCCCCGCCATATACCAAGCTGGAAACAAAATCGTCGGACTCAGCCCGAAAGTGAGGCGTTTTTTCATGTGGGGCGTGACCGTTGATCCCGAGAATCCGGCTACGGATGCTCGGGTGAGTGTCACACTCATGAAGTTCCTGCGCGCGAGGTGAGAACATCGTAAGGCCTCTCAGCTCTAGTCAGTGGCGCCTGCTCAACTGAGATCAGCGAGCTTGACGTGGAAGCGGCGGCGCAAAAGCTCGCAAATACAATTCGATGGCGCCGAGTGAACGAGCTAGAAAACGTGATGGTTCAGAAATTTCCCGAGTTGAAGCAGTTCTCGAAGATGCAGCAGCCCTTCGGACGCGACAGACAACGGAGGCTGGTCTAGTATGCTCACACCTTCTCCGAAGAAGAAAGCTCACTCCACTGCGCCAGTTGCATCACGATGGACCCCACTGCAGATTACAAGCTCCTCTATGGCGACGAGCGTTTGTACCATTGGTGAGTGCGCCATCGACTACTTGCTCTGCATTTCACACGCTACATTCGTCCCAATAACGAAACTGGTGCTCAGCTGGGATCTGCAGAACACCGAGAACCTCGCCCGCTCCTTGAACTTTCACGACGCCGACCAGCCCACTGCAGTCGTCGACCTCGCGGGTTGGACCTTCTTCAAATACCTGCTCGTAGCAGCCCAGGCCCCGAGCCGGCGCGGCTCAAACATGGATAATGCGGCGCTGTCCGCACACTATCCGCTGCTCATGGTGCGTCGCAGGCCTGCTTTACGAAATACTCACCAGAAGCCCGTCGGAGGCTGCATCCCAGTCCGAAGTCGTCGTGATCAATGCGCCCACGGCGCTCTCGTGGTGGACAAGGGGCCTGCTTTCCCTCTTCCTCCGCTTCTGGGACCCGGCTGAGCCCGGCCCGAGTGTGTTCACAGTGGGTCAGGCGACGCTGGACGCTCTCCTGGCTCGCATCGACGTCAGGGAGCTGCCGAGGTGCTACGGGGGTTAGCTGAGGACTTTTTCCTATGACTGCGCGGTGCCTGCTCGAAGTTGGAAGCTGTGTACGTTTCTCGTAGTAGATTCCAGCGTGTAAGTGTGAATTTATTTGAGCTGTAGCAAAGCGCAATACAGCAGCCA
Source organism: Terana coerulea (assembly GCA_024811115.1). Classification (NCBI taxonomy): domain Eukaryota; kingdom Fungi; phylum Basidiomycota; class Agaricomycetes; order Polyporales; family Phanerochaetaceae; genus Terana; species Terana coerulea. Next base: position 6,213 of record JAKOGH010000499.1, read on the forward strand.
GAATATGGAAGATGGTGCGATGGTTGCCGTTCCCGAGCCACGGCTATGCAAGACCCGTTCGGGTTTTGAAGACTCCGTCTGCATTATTTGCTGGAAGCTCGCCATCGGCACCATAGCGCACGATGCTAGTGCCGGTCCCGAAATTACTGATCCCAGCAGTAGTAAACTTCATGGAGAGAGACAAAGGCGTTGTGTTTTCGTGCACGTCGCCTACAACAAGGCCTCGGTCGATGCGTACGATGATCAGGTTGAACGAGATGCCAATAGCCATAAGCATCTATATTCCAGAGTTTAGACGAGGTTTGTGTTCCGTAAATTCGGTTGGATAGTGTACACACCACATCAGAAACCCCGTATATTGCATTGCTGTTGGCGACCTGGGTGGCGAACGTCATGAGGACGAAGCTCGTGTAGAGGAGACCCGACTCGATGATGATGCGAATGACGCTTCCGAGCCAGGATGACTTGCGGAACGTAGCAGAAAGGAGCCTTTTCCTCTCACTGTCGACTAGCCAGAGGCGCAAGACGATCAAGCCTAAATATGTACAGCGTTGGTAAGTATAGCAAAAATGAGTGTTATTTCCTCTTGCGTACCGGTAGTGAGCACGTTGGTGACCAGAGTGAGCACGGTGAACGCCATTAAGAGCGACGAGATGGCGCGTATGCTTAGGAGAGTGGCCTTTGTGCGGAGGGTTGCGGTCGTGTAGGTGATCATGAGAGAAACGGCCATGTTTGCCAACCACAGTAGACAAGGGACAATGATCACTGTCTTTCTCCATAAAAAGATGGCAAGGCAGCGATAGATCTATCTGACGTCGCATCAGTTCCTCTTACCACCTCCTGCATTAGACATACCTCGCACGTACCAGTATTCCATCGCCAATGAGTGTCATGGCTTGAGTGTCAACAAGCTTCACATATGTTTGTGAGCGTGAATGACAGCATATGTCAAGAAATGCCAGACCTTCATGACGCTAGTCCAATATGAGATGTCCTCGAGCTCCATGTCTGGACCGCCTGGCCCATGGTAAAAGATGAATGCGTCGAATATGTGCTTGAGGCCGATGCTGACGTCAAGGGTCGAAAATACGAACATAAGGAGGGTGACTATGATGAGCGGCCAATTGTATCGCTCCTTTTTCCCGGTGCGTCCCCAGAAAAGTGTACGAAGGCATAGGGCAAAGGTGACCAAATAAATACCGTAGGCGACGGCCTCCATAAAGAGAGCGACAATTTGGGCTTCGCCGATGGAGAATGCGCCCCCATGGTGACAAGAAGCGGGTGTATACGGCTGGTAGGAAATGAGCAGTGGGGCGGCCGACATGGGGCTCATGGAGTGGAGGCAACTTATCTGACTGCGCCGCGACGTCCATCTGTCATAACTTCGGCGCAGGTCATGCGCCCAAGGCTGCCAAATGCAGTAACAGAGCGCGCGCATGCTGTCACATGTCGAGTTCGCCTGTCGGCCGTGTTGGCGTGCACTGCGTCCCAGGATTTGGAATCGGACGAGCAAGGTGCCACGGCTCGCAAAGTAGGCGATATGTGGCCGGATGCGTGGGCATTAATTATGGAGGCAGTTCTCAGCCCTGGGAGGTTGGGCTAGCTTCTCAGGCGAGTGCACAGGGACATGAGGATCTGCCAATGAGCGTGATCGCAGCTCATGAGCAGCCTACTAGTAAGATAAGAGCAAATTGGCAACATCATCTTCTCCAGCATCCAATAAGACGCACCAGCAAAGTGACCTGAAGTTCGGAGGGTAGTTTGCCCGAGGCGTCGCAGATAAGGAGCTCCATAAACCTCGGACGCGGACAGCATGCCACTGCATTCTACTGGCAAGCGTGCCCACGCAAGTCAGAATTTGAATGGACGCCACTCCGCGTATAGCGGAGTATAATCATGCTTAGCAGGTGCCGCCGCTATGCTATTCGAGCCACATTTCCGACGCCGGGTTCAAGCTAGGCTTGCCAATCGTGGCATGGTGGTGATGGTTGTCACTAAAAACGACGAACCTGTAACACGTAGCAGCTATGCCCGCGGCAGCGTTGTGGCGCGGAATCAAGCGGGGACACCCATCACTTTGGTTAGACGCCCAGATAGGCTTCCACCTGCTTGCACCAAGTGATAGAAATTCTATAATACTTTACAACACCGAAATACAAATTATCAGTGGTACAAAGAATACGCAATATGGAGTAACACTACGGGGGTTGCCTAACAATCTCTGGTAGCCATGACCGTGACCGCGAGACTCCCAGCGAGGTTTATGCGGGATTCCACTGGTCTTTGGATACTCTCGTAGCTCCATTCGTAGGTATGGCCTCGACGCCGTAGGGAGTTGTATCTCTGTGCAAAACTCTCAAATCCATGGCGGGCTCGGACTCGCCGGCCGACATGCTCTCACTATCGCCATGACCGCGGTCTTGCCCGAACTTGAGCGAGATGGACATCGTAGGCGCACTGCCGTACGTGTCACCGGCGGCGAGGCCCTGATCCACGCGGACGATGATTAGGTTGAACGCGATGCCAATGACCACAAGCATCTGGCTCACATTTCAGGTGAGTGGCGCCTATCCTGACAGTAAATATTTCGAGCCTCGACAGTACCCACCACGTCTGATGCCGGATACACGGCGTTGCTGTTCGCGATTTGTGTCGCAAAGGTGATCAAGACGAGGCTGGTGTATAGCAGACCCGACTCGACGATAAGTCGGATGACATTACCGAGCCGGGACGGCTTGTGGGACCTAGCAGAAACGAGTTTCCTAGTCTCCCTTTCGACGAGCCAGATACGCAACACAATTAGGCCTGCGAGTATGAGAATCAGCGCGATAAAAAAGGCGCCGAGGCCAAGAGCCCGTCCGGCTTACTGGTGGTGAGCACGTTGGTGGCGAGGGTCAGGACGATGAACGCCATCAGGAGCGAAGACATGAGGTTAGTGCTCAGGATTGTGGCGTGCGTGCGCAGGGTAGCGGTAGTTTAGGTGATGACGATGGAAACGGCCATATTCCCGAGCCAAAGCACGCTCGGAAACGCGATGACGATCCATCTCCAGGAGAAAATGGCAAGGCAGCGGTAAATCTAGCGGTGCATCGTCAGACGCCCTTTGTTGCATGATTTATGAGCGAATCGAAGGCGTACCAGCATGCCGTCACCAATGAGTGTCATCGCCTGAGTATCGACAAGCTACCGAGTTCATGGTTAGACGATGGTGAGCAACGTATAGCTCCGTTGAAGACCGCACCTTCATCACGCTAACCCAGTGCGAAATGTCTTCAAACTCGGCGTCTGCGCCGCCCGGGCCCGTGTAGAAGACGAAGGCGTCCAAGTTGTGCTTCAGGCCGAGCGCGACGTCGAGCGTCGAGAAAATGAACATCAAGAACGTGACGACGACGAGCGGCCAATTGTACCGTTCCTTCTCCGTGCGGCACCAGAAGAGGGCGCGGACGCACAGCCCGAAGGTGACCAGGTAGATGCCGTACGCGACTGCTTCCATGAAGAGCGCGACAATCTGGGCCTCTGCAACTGGAAATGCGGCTAGCGGTCTTTGTGCCGTTAGGTCTGTGTCCTTGGGCGAGGTCATAGCCGCCCTAAAGGCTGGGTGTTCGAGTCCTCCCTTAGTAAAGGAGGTGCGAAAGATAATTATGGAAACTCGACCCACACGTGGCAGCATTGTTAATCCACGTCCCGTGATACAAGCCCTCCCTTAGTAAAGGAGGTGCGAAAGAAGGCTACAGAAGCTTGTGTCACCTTCCCAATTTGGGCTGTTCACTCTAAGGCACTGGGCTGCACTTGGGTTAACCGGCAGAACTCCCACAGAGTGCTGGAACAGTTCGAAGCCCGAAAGGGTCTGAAAAGATAGGGGTCGATAAGAAGGGGCATAGTTCTGATAACAAGCCGACGTAATTGACAGGCCACCCCTCTCCCTGATAACCCAATTGGGGACGTTAGTCACGGGTAACTCCTGGACTCTATGATCTGGGTCACCCGTGGCAAGACAGAGACTGAGGACATACTGGGAATCTGCGCCTGATGGCATCAGCAAACCGTATGCCGAGGAACGGGAAGCTGGAAAACCCTGGGCTAGGGTTTAAGTGAAACACACTATGATCCAGGGAAGGGTAACCTCCTGAGTAACGTGTGACACCCAGTGAGCCGTGGCGGATCGGGGCAGTCCCCGTCTCCGGCCCGAGAGATCTAAATCCTCTGTCGGTCCGAATCGTATAGTTCGGGCTTAAGTTGATACCCAGTAACACATGGTAGGCCAGCCTTTCGTGGAAGGCCATGTGGTGGGCCTCGCAAGAGAACCCTCTGTACTGGTATATTTACCTCCATTGTCACTGACTTGAACCAAATTGGCCTTGGTGTCGAGGGCGGACAAGCTGGAGATTATGCATTTCCGCGAGGGGGCCCAAGTGGAGCGAGACAGAGCCCCTCGGACCTAAACTCAAAGTCAGAATCGACGGTAGCCTGCACACCATTGTTCCGACGAACTGCATGCGGTACCTTGGATTTTTCCTTGACCCACGGCTGTCATTCCGGGCACACGTTAAGTTCTATGCTAATAAGGCACGAAGCACAGTTACAGCACTGCGTATGCTTGGAAACTCAAATCGAGGGTTCTCACCTCGGGACAAGCGGCGGCTGTACATCTCCAATGTCCTGCCCATTATCACGTATGGCGCACAGCTATGGTGGCGACCAGACTGGCGCGGTCGAAAGACAGTGTGCGACCTTCTGCAGAAAGCCCAAAACCAGGCCGCCCGATGGATTACCGGTGGGTATCGCTCCACACGTGTCGGGGCGCTCGAAATGATGGCAGGGCTGTTTCCTATCCGGCACCAGATTGATAAGTACATGAAGAAAGCAGGGTTGCGTGTACGCACCTTGCATGACGGGCACTCAACGCGGGCACAGCTACCTCCAAGCTGGCGACCCCAGTGTGTACCAACCAGTGCACCATTCCCTCTTGGTGCCGAACTGGATCCAGACCTTGACTCGCCCTATGGTGTGGATTAATGACACAGGACAGCAGTCCTCAGAGAAGTTCGACTTACTGCACGACGAGTGCCGCCCTGGAAATCGAATCTCTGATGCCCTGGCAAACCAAGTGATTTATCACATGGATGTGGCAGATGGGAAGCATGCGCCGCCAAAGGCGAATAAAGAGGCCCTGCAGGACTGGGTAAATATTAGACTAAACCCCATCATCAGTGAGATCGAACGGGACCCAAACCGGGCAATGGTATTCACCGATGGATCCCAGAAGAAAGTGTCCAATGGACAAGCGGGCACCTTTGCCGGAGCCGCCTGGATGGTCAAGCACAGCGGCACTGTGCGTCAGGGCAAGTTTGGATACGGAAAATCGACGCCGTATGATGCCGAGATGGCGGCCCTTGCACGAGGGCTGGCAGAGGCAGTTCAGAACCTGCCCGAGAATGTTAAGGACATCCATGTGTTCGCAGATAACCGCGCAGCACTTACGTCTATTCTTGCGGCTGGGAAAGGTCCCTCCCAACTGCTCTCGGTAGCGGCGTGCCGCTCAGTACGGCCATGGCTTGAAAAGTCACGCGACCACTGGATCCACATCCATTGGTGTCCTGGACACATGAAAATCTACTGGAATGAAGCTGTAGATAAGCTAGCTGGTCAAGGCGCAGATGAGCCATCTGACCATGTCTCGTTTGCCTTCGCTCGACAGCGTGTCACCCAACAAACTTACGAAGCATGGCAACAGCAGATGCGCGACCCAGACTACCGAGGCCATAACTGCTTGATTCGGCCAACAGACTTCAGCAAGTGCAAGCACACTGGAGCCGAATTGGTACTTATCTACACTTGGGAAGAGCAACGTTACCTTCGCTCGAATGGCTCGTTTCACCACCGGGCACTTCCCGCATGGGATGTTCCGTGAGAAAATGAACTTCGACGGGAACGTTGACTGCTGGTGCGGCGAGGAAGAATCCAGAAATCACATCTGATTTGACTGCGACCTGTGGATCAAAAGCATAAGCCGCCAGACATCGAGGCTGAACTGCGGAGACGGGATCCAAACATACCCAGAGACGCCCTTGACTACTTAGATCCACCCCTGTCCCAGACGGCATGACGGTGGAGGAGCACATAGTGCACCTATGGCGTGCGAAGTTGCCATCGCCCGAGGACGTCTTGGAGTTCCTCGAGATGAACCCAGTTGTGGGCACCTTCCAGTGGCTGGAACTCGTTGACCAGGCCTTGGACGACCTGGCTGCGGGAGATAATGACACCATGTCGATCTTCAAGGCGTACCTCCACTCAACAGCGAGGAAGAAGGCTTACCTTGACTGGAGGGCCAGATTCCCGAAAGAACCTCTTGCGTCCTTCACGCAGAAATATGCCATGCACGCAGCCGACAGAGTCGCGCGGCGGTATGACCTCCCTCAAAGCGAACTTCTGGCGTTGCGCATTGAGTTTGGCTACACCCCGGACCCGGATGACACGGCGCGGGCAAGGCACAAGACAAAGAGCGGGCGCGTCGGCGCGATACAAGGGTCTGCGTCACACGGGCGCCAGACACATCTTTGTCACCAGACAGCCTGAAGTTTCCCTTTTTCTTTCTCTCTCTCTTCCGTCCTCTCTGTCTACTGTAGGTGTACATGTACTTCTCCGTACGCACTTTAAACCACCAGATTCAAAAAAACTGGAAATGCGGCTGCCATGGTGGTTTTAGTGGTGGTGGAGGTGGAGGTGCAAGCTGGACGATCGCGCGGATGATCTCAGCCATAAATCATGTTCTGAAGAACATACATACTAAGGTTCCACGTACCGCAGCGCCCATATCTCACGCCTGCAAGATCTGCGATTCTATACACAGAAGCTTGCAGGGTCGTGCATGCCCATGAGCCTACTGGGTTCGCATCGCTCCTCTGACAGTGTACAGCCATGCAATGCTGCCTGGAAGCGCATCATCTGTGAATCCGGCGGTCGAGATGGGACGAACGGTCGAGAGTGGCAGAAATCACACCCGTGAGGCGTGTTGCTGGCACTGCCCAAGAATAAGGTTGAATCCGGAATCAGATGATAGAGAATGCGAGGTTGATGCACGTTGGAACGAAGTATTTTGAGGGGACAAGGCAGGAGGTAGGCTGGCGGAACCTTATACACTTCCTAGTATTACGTGTACATTGGTCGTGGCCTGCCGCGGTTGCGTGGATAGCTGAGATGTTTCTGACCGATGCCAACGAATAATGTTCTGAAGCTGTGAGTGCGGGATATGGTAAGCACACCGGAGAGAGCATGAGTGGGAAAAGATGAACTTCCGTTGGCTTCGTGAACACTATTTCAATATTCTTGCCTGCCTACGGCCTAAGCCAATAAGCGTCTTGTCGTCGAATGCTTTTGTACTTCGTGGTGCGGGAATTTACCAGTGCAGGACGGAAGGAGCAATTATGTACGCTTGAGTAAGGCCACAGCATCTTGGTAGGGCCTCGCATTGAGTAAATCGATGCTGTGCTATGTTGAGAGCGGGTTTGCTATCTGTCCGAGCGCACACAGTCCTACCTCAAACCCACCAAGCTGCTGCGGCCTGAATACATGCTGACAGCTTGACGTTGCGTTTGGACTACATCAGGTGCGAGAGTATTCACTAGCCGTTCCAAAGTGTCTGCCCGAGGAACTTATTACACTTCCGAGCAAATGAGCATATTGCGAGCAGTTGTGAATTGACGTGTATACGTACTTGTACACTTTGGTGGATGGAAAACCAGATACCTCACGAGTGGTGTTACTATCAGGGAAGTCGAGTGAGTTGAGTTGGACGAGCTTAGTCGCACATGAGTAAAGGCAAAATGATCCAGTTGTTCCTAGGGTATATAGTACATGAGTAGTGATGTGCATAGAGGCGTGATATCTTGGAATATGAAAGGCAACAGTAGATGTTATTGCTCAGAAGTCTGCCGCTTCGCCGCCATACTTCTTTGGTAGCTCCTTTGCATCAACGAAGGGCAGGAGGGCAGAGCCAATAGTGCTGCTGCCAGTTCCGACCATGTTGAGCTTGGCGAAGGTCTTGGCGGACATGACGGCCCTGAACGCCCAGAAGATCCACGCCATGAACGTTGGCACATTGACGAAGAATTTCATGGACTGCAGTTGTTACAGATGTCAGTCAGCAGCCAGTCTCTATCAATGAGCACGTACGAGGAACTCAGGATAGTGGTTCTGGAAGATGTTAGAGGCTTCCGAGGCTGCGGCCTTCTGGTTGGCATCCCGGGACATCATGCTGACGCCTTCGTAGTCGTGGATTTGAATCATCTGGTCAATGTTCTCAAAATCGAGAAGCTGAATGCTTTTCTCCATGTACTGGATGCGCCAGCTATGCAACTTGAATCAGACGCTGACCAACGAGTATCTGGAACAGACCGGTACTCACTGGATGAACCTACGAACGTCGGAGAAGACCTCCTTGGTGTTCACCTTGCCGCCGTAGATATTGTAACTATTGTGAGAAGTCAGATATCCACTGAAAGACGCACAAATCCTTAGACATACGTCACAGGCCTTCCCGCCTTGTCATGCCCAAAGTTGACCCCTACACCACCAAAGACTTCCTCTGGGAATTTCTCGTTGAGGAGCTCGTCAATCTCCATCTCATCGCGCCAACGTAGCGTATGAACCAATGATTCCCGTGCCTCCGCGACTTTCAGCTCCCTAGGTTGATGGACATGTGAGCATCAAGCCATTCGCGCGACAGGCAGGCGGGCGTGACTCACTTGGCGCGGAGGAACTTCATGAGCACGACGCTGACGCGGGCATCGTTGGTGGGATTCGATGGGTCAATGGTAACGCCCCAGATTTGGAACGCTTGGGGCTCTGCTTTGGCGTCGTCCGGTGCATATGCAGCTCGCCAAATCTCGGGCAGCTTGGGCTATTCCACGTGTTAGACTTTGCGGGCCATTTGGGGGCAACATGCAAGCAAGTGCCTACCCGAAGCTCTTTCAATGCGGCCCATTCCTGCTCAGTGAACTTCTTTGTAAGTGCGTTCTGCGGCTCGGACGTCGCTGCTGCGCTCCCGCCTGCCTCTGGCTTCAAAGCAGGCTCCGCAGCGGCGGCAGTGGTGGTAGCCGTGGGCACAGCGGGCTCTGTGGCAGCATCTGCGGCTACTGTGGGCTGCACGGGAGCTTCTACAGCTTCGGGGCTGGCATTGTCGTGGTAGGACGGTGAGAGGGGCGTGGAAGTTGTGCGAAGTCTGGGTGGGTCTTGAGGACGGCCAGAGGCCGAGAACGCCACAAGCGCGCATAAATGGCTCAAATCGGAGCTTATCGAAGTTTATCTGATAAGATGAATTTGGTGCCGCGCTGCGGCAATCTCCCCGTTCCACATCGCACGCCCGGGGTGTTCTTACAATTACTCTCACCTCAGCGCAGGCGCACCCGAACTTCTACCACCATCTCTCCGGCCATAACAAGGCCATACGGCCTCCGTTCTCCCCTTCCTTCCTCATCCAAATCTCTCTTCGCGTCATGTCGGCTTTCTTTTCGAATCTCTTGGGCGTTGGGAAGGACCTGGCGGCGGAGGAGGGCAAGCTCGGACTGCCGCTCAGCCCGGAGGATGGCCAGGGGCATCGATTGCCCATGGCATCGGTCTTCCAGAGAGGGGGAGTTTAGGATAGAGGGGATGACCTGCGGGGCTTGCGTCGAGGTGCGTGCTACGGTTGCTGCCATCCGGGTCCACGCGCGCTGAGCAGCGGCGCAGTCTATCGAAGGCATGCTGCGAAACCAGCCTGGCATTCTCTCAGTCAAGGTCGCACTCCTCGCCGAGCGAGCGGTCGTCGAGTACGACCCCAACGTCTGGACGGTGGACAAAATCTCGTCGGTGAGTGCAACCATCTGTCATGTCAGGACAGTCTCGGGCATGCGCTCCCACGCGAACACCATTCCACGTCTCTGTCACACTTTCTTGCAGATATCCTTTTCTCACTCTCCATCTGCGAGCACAAGAATGTTGCAAATATCTCTTTCACCTTGACTTGCCGGGGGATTGAGACATTTACCTACACGCTTACAAAGCGCCGCTTCACTGTCCCGCTTCTCCACATGCGCTCGCTCGGGAGAACTGGTGCTAGGTTCCAGCCAGCGAGCAGTGTTGTTGATCACTTTTAGGAGTTGCGTCTTGTGTTTCATGCATGGACCTCCGAGCTGGCCCTTTTCTCTTCTCTTCAGCTCGAGCAACGCATCATATAATCTGACTCATCAAATATTCTGTAGGAAATCTCAGACATTGGCTTCGACGCTACATTGATCCCGCCTACGCGGTCCGACACCGTCATTTTGCGCATCTACGGCCTGATGTCTTCCTCCTGCTGTTCGGTTATCGAGCAGGAACTCTCCGCCTTACCTGGCATTACGACTGTCGCCGTCACATTACTCAACGAAACGTGCAAGATCGAATTCGACCGCGGGCTCATAGGACCTAGAGAAATAGTTGAGCGCATCGAGGAGGTGGGTTACGACGCAATGCTATCAGATCATGAAAATGCGACCCAGTTGCGCTCGCTCACCCGGATGAAAGAGATCCAGGAATGGAAGACGCACTTCTGTTGGAGTGTCGTCTTTGCCCTCCCCGTCTTCTTCATCAGCATGGTCTCTATGCGTATACCCCCGCTGCACATGTTGTTCATGACCCGCCTGCACAACGCGATATACCTCGGCGACTTCCTCGTGCTTTGCCTAACTACGCCGGCGCAGTTCTGGCTCGGACGCAAGTTCTACAACAACGCCTGGAAAGCACTTCGACACGGCAGTGCGACCATGGACGTCCTTGTCATGCTCGGCACCTCCGCCGCCTACTTCTACTCCCTGTTCACCCTGATTGGTGCAGCCTTCAACACCGACCCCGAATACATGCCTTTCGTCTTCTTCGACACCAGCACCATGTTGATCATGTTTGTCTCGCTTGGAAGGCTGCTGGAGAACCGCGCCAAGGGGCGCACGAGCGCCGCGCTGACGGATCTCATGGCGCTGGCGCCCTCCATGGCCACTATCTACACCGACGCCCCGGCATGTACTCAGGAAAAGAGGATTCCCACTGAGCTCGTGCAGGTCGGCGACACTGTGAAGCTTGTACCAGGTGATAAGATCCCTGCCGATGGCACAGTCCTGAGAGGCTCCTCCACGGTTGACGAGAGCGCGGTGACGGGCGAGCCGCTTCCCGTGCTGAAGCAGGCCGGAGACAGCGTCATCGGAGGAACAGTCAACGGCCTCGGCACCTTCGACATGGCAGTCACGCGGGCGGGCAAGGATACCGCGCTCGCGCAGATCGTCAAGCTCGTCGAGGATGCGCAGACGTCAAAGGCGCCTATCCAAGCGTTCGCCGACAAGGTCGCGGGATACTTTGTTCCGACAGTCATCACCCTCGCCTGCGTGACCTTTATCGCTTGGATGTTCCTCTCGCACATACTGGGCGAGGACAAGCTGCCGGAGATGTTCCGTCACCACGGCGCGAGCAAGCTCGCGGTCTGTCTGCAGCTTTGCATCTCTGTCGTCGTCGTCGCGTGCCCTTGCGCACTCGGCTTGAGCACACCGACGGCCATCATGGTGGGCACCGGTGTGGGCGCGAAGAACGGCATTCTCATTAAGGGTGGACGTGCCCTCGAGGCAAGCCGGAGCATCAAGAGGATCGTCTTGGACAAGACGGGAACGGTCACAGAGGGCAAGATGTCTGTTGCACAGTGGTCCTGGGCCAGTTTCAGCCACGGAGGATACGACGACAATGTCTATACCCCCACGTCGACCGCATCACTTACCACTCCGGCGTATGAAGATCTTACTCGAGCGGATATAGTCGCTCTCGTATCGGCGACGGAGGCCCGATCGGAGCACCCGCTGGCGAAGGCTGTCGCTGTCTACGGCAGGGACCTCCTCGCTTCATCGCACATGAATATCCGGGAAGTCGCGTTGGACGACTTTGAGAGCATCACAGGTTCAGGCGTCAAGGCCACCGCTCGGTTCGCAGGCTCGAGTGCGAAGTACACCGTGTTCATTGGCAACGCCCGCTTCGCATCGCAGTCGGACGATCTCTCGCTACCCTCATCCTTCTCCACCTTCCACGCCGCTGAAGAGTCCCAAGGGCATACCGCGATCTTCGTCTCTATTTCCACCTTCTCGTCGTCGCGACCGACCATTGTCCTCGCCATTGCGCTGTCCGATGCGCCTAAGCGGTCGTCGGCACAGGCGATTCAGGCGTTAGAGGCGATGGGTGTGGAGGTGAACATGATGACCGGCGACGCAAAGGGTACCGCGTTGGCGATCGCGAAGCAAGTCGGCATCCGGGAAGACCGTGTGTGGGCAGACATGAGCCCGAAGGGCAAGGCCGCGGTAGTGACTGAGCTGATGGAGAAGTATGGCGGAGGGGTAGCTATGGTAAGTTTCCCTCTTCAAGCAATAACTCGTTACTCAGGCAGCATCTCAGGTCGGTGACGGTATCAATGACTCGCCTGCGCTCGTAGCCGCCTCTGTTGGTATCGCGCTGTCCTCAGGGACCTCCGTCGCCATCGAAGCCGCCGACATCGTCCTCGTGCGCTCCGACCTCCTCGACGTCGTCGCCGCGCTGCACCTCTCGCGCTCCATCTTCGCTGTCATCCGGCGCAACCTGATCTGGGCGTGCGTCTACAACATCCTCGGTATCCCGCTCGCGATGGGCCTCTTCCTGCCGCTCGGCCTGCACCTGCACCCCATGATGGCCGGCGCGGCGATGGCCTGCTCGTCCGTCAGCGTCGTCACGAGCTCGCTCATGCTCCGGTGGTGGGCGCGGCCACCGTCCAGCGTCGTCGCCGGCGAGACGATACCGCACGAAACTATGCTCGACTCGCTGCAAATGGCGGTTCGCGAACAGTGGAGTGCTTTCGCGGATCTGTTTAGGAGCCGGAAGGTGTCCGCGGGATACAGCCAGCTGCCTGTGGAGATGAACGAGGTGTAGTCAGCGTATGACGTGTGGTGCTTGGTTGCTGTATTTGTATCCATCTTTGTCATTCATTGCTAGATTCGTTTTCACCTATTCTCTTGTATTTTTCTACTTGGATGGAAATTTACTCTATGGAATGGCCGTTGTTAATCTACCCAGAATTGCGCGCCATACCAGTCGGTTCAAATATCGCGGTAACTTTGTGTGCAAGCACTTGCCAGAGGGTTTACCCTCGGTCCACGATTGATATGTACAGTCAATGAGGGCTTGTCATTATGTGGTGCTCCAGCCCGTCTTGAGCATTACCGTTCAGAAGAATAATTACTAATGCACAGTTTCGCAGGAATGTTAACGTATCCAAGAAGATTTAATCCGAATGCCATGGTCCATGGACACCGGCAGTTACAGCAGACGCTTGCGTCACCGGGAGAAACCCTCGGCCAACCCCCGTAGTGTCTCGGTAGTTCCCTGACGTCAATGCGAGCCAGAAGAGCGTCCAAAGTTGCGTTCCCGGTCGCAAACACGTTCAGGCTTGGTTCCACGGCACTCCAGAAGGGCAGTTTGAGAAAGAGAATTCCCTTTGCGACCCACGAAATCGCGGTCCACGTGTTTATTATGATGACTTCGGGCTGGAACATTTACTGAACTGAGCATATGCCGAATGCTTAGCAAGACGACAGAGACGTACTATGATCATCGGGTAATGAGTGAACAACTCCGTATTTTGCTTGTTCGAGCTACGTTCGTTGGACGGCTGGGCTGCAATAAACTTCACGAAGGACCATCCCGCGAGATCGATAATCCCGAGGTACCCGTCGACGTCGTGGAAATTCAGCGAACGTGCCATCCTTTCGCTGTTCTGCAGGTCCCAGCTGAGTGCACGCTCCGTAGTCAGAACCGAAACGTCCGCTAGGAGAATCTTGGGAACACTTACCGACGATAGAGATGTTCGTCTCCGTACAGCAGCTTGTAGTTGGTATTGGGGTCCATCAATATGTATCTGGGATGAAAGAATGAGCAAGCTCACGAGTGAAGAAAAAGTAGCTCAGACGTACTGAATAACCTTGCCTCGCTTGTCACGTCCAAAGCTCTGTTGCATCCTTGAGAACTGCTCTAGCTCAGGGAAACGCTGGGCCATCAAGTTGTCAATATCGTTGACCCGGCGCCATCGAATAGTAGCTGCAAGCTTCTGTGCAGCTGCACGCACGTCCAGCTTGCTTCAACCAGAAGAGGGATCAGCATTCAGTGTCGCCAGATCTCCCTGTTGCTCACCTCGCGCGCAAGAACTTCATGAGAACGACGCTCACCCGAGCATCGGTAGCCGGGTTCTCGGGATCGATGGTCACACCCCACATAGTGAAAGGCTGCACTTTGGCCTGCTGGTCGGTGAGATGGTTGCCCGCACGGTAAATCATGGGGAGTTTGGACTACATGCCAGTAAATAAGTCATTAATGATACCCTCAGTCAAGTGCATAAAGAGCTGTACACGAAGAATTCTGAGGGCTTGCCACTCTGCCTCAGTGAAGCGCCTCGTGAGCGGGTTCTGAGGCTCATTATCGTCAGACGGCGCCCCCTTCGTGTCAAGGCTTGTGTGTTTGTCCTCAGATGAAGAGACGTCGGTCATCAAGAGAGTCCTCTCATCGTCGTCCTCTGCTGGCAGATGGGTGGCACTAGGACGAGTTGTCATATTATCTGTTTGACCGGACGGAGGGGATATGGAGGGACGCATATGACGCACTTTGCACACTGGTTATAAGTATCCTGGCGGGGCTGTGCACAAACGCAATTTAGGCGCCTCGGACATCGGTCAGGCGCAATCGTTCCTAGTACCACCGGTACCGCCATCGCTTGCGGACGTTCTGGCCGCACGTATCGCATCGCACTATCATGTCCTGTGGGAGGAATGGCTTTGGACGACAAATCGACATTCCACCGATCAACCAATTGAGCCCGACGAGAGAGCAAGTCCTGTTCAATGGCATAGTGAAGATTATCCATTACTTCAGGTTCGCAAAGCCTACACGATTGTTTCCCAGATCAAAGGTCGTGTACGTTCTGCAGGAATGTGTCGCCGACAATCCAGAACGAAACGCTGCTCGAGCCGACAACCGCGCCTACGCAGTCGTTTGATCCCTGCTTGATCCGACCCAGGTTGAACAGGCTGGGAGATATGCTGAACGCCCGCCCGCCGAAGTTAAGGCTGACTTGCTCGGTCGATGAGCACGGGAAGC
>JAKOGH010000501.1:0-24627 GCA_024811115.1 Terana coerulea
GGGTAGTTTGTTTCGAGGAAGCTGATGTTGAGCTTGAGGAGGGCGGCGTGGGTGGTAGTGACGTCGATATGGTGGGCGTCGACACGGTGGACGTCGGCTGAGTACTTGAACTCTGGTCGTCATCGTCATCGTCGTCATCCTCAGTCGTCTTGCTGAGGTCCAGAGTGAATGAACCTGCGTCCAGGTGCTGTTCGATATCCGCCGATGGGTCGGTAGAATTCGGGTTGGTTACACCGAAAGCCCAAATAATCGATTGCACAGTAGAACCCGTATTTGACACATCGAATGAAAGGATAGGGCCAGAGGCAGACGACTAGAAGTGAATGATGAATGTTGGTATTGCGCTCCAGGGACATCCACTGATTACTCACGATATCCTTATGCTGAGATATGGTGGCGGCGCGCGAAGGGTTGGGATCCAGACGTGGCTGAACGTGTCCTGTAGCAAGTCTTTGCGACAATGTTACCGAGCCGTCGGCGTTAGGCCACATGATAACGACAGGAGTATTGTTCATCGAAGAACCGAAGCCACTGGCAAAGCAAGAACATGAGTACAGCGCAGGGTTCATTACGTGAGTAGCTTGTCGCACATGGACATCCAGCCCAGCTGATTAAGGGGCTTGAGCTCGTCTATGAAGGAAGCGATCAGGATTGGCGATGCTTCGTAGCATTGGAAAACGTACAAGTGACGGTGTTGCCTCGTGTAACAGCATCTACGCACATCAGAGTTCCACACCACAGTGCCCCTCCCTTCGCTTCGCCTACGGAGAGCAAGGAGAAGAAAACAGACGATGTCAAAGCTAAGGCGTTCCTATGACGCATCAGGATGATCAACCAAGGGTTTGACAAGGTCTTGGTATTCCGCTGAGGCGGCACAAGAAGCGGGTGTTGGCAGGAAGAAGGACCGAGAGGGGAGGCATGGGGCTATTATTATGACCCGCAGCGTCGGTCGAGGTCGACGAGCATGAGAATGGAGCGGGGCCAGCGGGGCGAGGCGATGCCGAACCTTCCAAAACGTCGTCACAGCGCGTTGAATATCGCTGATGGTCCATAAAACCAGACGTGTGCTTCGATAAAGAGTGTGAGTGAGTGTGAGTACAAGGTGCTAACCATGCCGGCGTTGTGCGAAAAGTCGTCCCCCAGCCGCCCGCGGAACGTCCACTAAGTGGATGTGGTACCCGGCTATCTGGAATACACGGATGGAGGGCGCACCTGGAGCCTGCGCTTTACACACACTGTCCCGGCTCAGCGGAGGTATCTCGCTACGAAACTGGTGCCGACATCCGATATGGTACAAATGTGCGTTGTCTACATGTGGAGTGCTACGTGATGACCACTTGCTGTTTTGTTGACATGAGCCGTTTACTCGAAGATCCACTTCGCAGTGTCGTTGGTGTACTGAACGATGCCCTCAGGGAACCAGCTATTTAGGACGAACGCGTGAGAACTCTCTGCGTGCGAAGGATATACACGCGTAAAACTCACAGCTTGATTTCCTTCTCGGCCGACTCAACGGCGTCAGAGCCGTGGCAGATGTTGCGGCCGACAGCGAGAGCGAAATCGCCACGGATGGTGCCTGGTGAGGTTACGCGTAAACACCAATCAGAGGCTAGATATAGATTGACGCGTACCAGGAGCAGAAGCAAGGGGGTTGGTAGCACCAAGCATGACACGGCCAGTCTTGACAGCATCGAGACCCTCCCAGACCATAGCGACGACGGGGCCGGAAGCCATGTACTTGATGAGACCAGGGAAGAAGGGCTTACCCTTGAGGTCGGCGTAGTCTGCAGGATAAGCTTCAGTTCATTGTCCCCTGTATCTGGTTTGCTCCAAGAGCTACTGACGCTTCTCTAGGTGCTCAGGGGTTGCGTGGACGAGCTTCAAAGCAATGAGCTTGAAGCCACGGGCCTCGAAACGGCTGATGATGTTGCCGACGAGTCCGCGCTGGACGCCGTCGGGCTGTTACAGCAGTGTCAGAAAATGTCTTCCCATGCGAGAACGTCGAGCAAAAGCACCTTGACCATGATGTAGGTGCGTTCGCTGACAGACATGATGATGGTATGAAGGCAAGGAACGGTGAGGCGAGAAATTGGGCAGGATCAAGTTTTATAGCACATCTTTGCGTTCGCCAGTTATCACATCCAAATCGGGCACGAAATGAAGGCTCTTCATTGGGCGTCTCGACCTTGATGCGCCAAGCAGCCACAAACAACGCCTCGGAGCGAGCCGTGTCCCAGCGGACATGCGCCAATTCACCCGCACGCAGGTCACTGCAGCCTCTCCTTTAACTTACACCAAAATGACTATCTTCGGTCCTCTCGGTCCCTCGCTCGCCTCGACCATCAAGGGCAACCGCGGCCTCTACAAGTGGTTCAAGCCCTTCGCCAACTGGTATGCTGGGCTCTCAGGCTACCGAAAGGTTGGCCTGAAGTATGACGACCTCCGTACGTGCACTTTGTGCGGGTTGGATGAGTGCATGCTGAGCAATGTGGATTACAGTCGTTGAGGAGCGACCAGACGTTCAGCGGGTGAGTATTGCTGTCTTTTTCTACGTGTCTATGTACCGACCTTACTTTGCGTTAGGCCCTGGGACGTCTCACCGCAAGGGAGACATACGACCGGAGTTTCCGCTTCAAGCGAGCATCCCAAGCGGGCGTCCTCCACGACGACCTCCCGAAGGCGGAATGGACCAAGCCCGAAGAGGTACAGAAGGCAGTTGCATGCATAGGAAAGTCCACTTACCCGTTTGCTTTCAGGACAAGCGATACCTCAAGCCCCACGTCGAGAGCGTCGTGAAGGAGGACACTGAGCGGGCAGTGTGGGACAACATTGTCGTTGAACGGAAGAAGTAGAGGGGGTTACTTGTATGTCTCCACCGATTATAGACATTCTGGATATCCGCCGTCTTCACTTCAATATGTGAAATCTTGCCGATTCCTCGCGGTGATACAATACTTCGACAGCAGCGCAAGCCATTGAACCTGAAGCACCGGCACACTCCTTGGAAGACTGATCGCATCGTGATACCCAGCATACTCTGAACTTCCGAGTGGTCGCCAACTCACTCCGGTGGACGGTCATGTAAAGCCACGGTTACAACAGCCAATCAAATTAGTCCATTTACAAACATATATACGTCCCCCAGCGAGGACCATCTAGCTATAGGCTAACCAACTAGGTTGTACAGCTGGCTGAACTTCTCATATACGACAACTGTAGAGTGGTGCGTTTTCCTGCGGCTGTCGCAATTATAGGCACTCTACACACCAACATATGGGCAATCTACATAGGACACAGGCCGGCTACACACTTGTTCGATGAGGCCGATGGTTATGGTCATCGTCATGCAAAACAATATTGATCCCTCGACGACTACGGGAGGACAAACCGAGTTTCAATCAACCACTCAAAAGGAAGACGCAAGTCATGGCTATTAGGCACGGAAGGGCCTGTTGATCATGCGGTCGAAAAGGTCACAGACCGAGTCCATTTCCGCCACGATAGACTCTATCCGCTTCGAAGTTTCCCGTCGAGATTCCGTGAGGTATCGTTCATATTCCCAGTAAGCGATTTGGTAGGGCGTAGCTGCCGTTCTCATTTCAGGGGGCATAGATGGCATGTGTGTGGTCCTGCCAGAGGGTACGGACGGGTTGTGCGCGGTCTTGCCAGGGGGTATGAACGGTGTGTGCGTAGTCATCGAAGGTTGACCCACCGTTTTGCTGGTTGCCTCGGGGAGACTATTGGAGAGCCTGCATGGGCGGGAGCGGCTCTCGCAGTGGGAACACCTGTCGGCGTGCCACGGTTGTAGAAGATGCATATCGTCCGTCTGAAAGAGTGTTAAGTCCCAGAGCCTGGTGTCACGCTGAATGATATATGCTGACCTGGGTATTGTTCCAGTGCTTCCGCGCTCGTTTTCGAGAGGATGTCAGTGCGTGCGATGGCTGTGGGGAGGCATGCTGCAATTTTTCTTCATGAGCCCGGCGTATTTATAAACTGCACACAAGTTGCTGAGAATTGGAAGGTACTTACCAGCATTATTAACGCTACCTTGAATGCTCGGGTGATTTTTGCCACGCTTCCTGCGTCCGATGTAGGTGTACCGCCAAGACGAGTAGAGTCTCGCGGTGCCAATGACGACGACGGTTTCTAAGGTAAAGCTTCGTCCCGCGAGCGTTTGCATGGTACCGTCGAAGTAGAAGGAAGCCTCTTGTCCGAGTCCTCTGCAGTAGCAGGGAGCCTAGGGAGGCCCCAGGCAGCTACCTCTGCGGAAGTATAGAATGGCAAGGGGTCATCGAGTTCGCGGATATATCTGTAGTCGAGCGGCTTTACATGTTTAAAAGGGTCGTCTTCGCTCGCAGACAAGTGGGGTGACGATTCGGATTCAGAAGATATGGGTGCGTCTATGTCACCTAGTAGTCAAGGGAACGGGCGAGGTGGCAATGTCATTACGAAGGCGAAGGTGAGAGTCGGGAGTCGAACGTTAAAGAGACTGGCGCGCGCGTACTTCAATTAGTGGTCATCGTCACGCGTTGGAGTATCCCACGTACACCTCACTACTGAAAGTTATATTACAGCTGATCCCGGTGTTATGAGTCTCAGACTGGGGTATCAGTCGAGTACTTAGTGTATACAAAAAGTGTAGTATAATGCGTGCTATACCTGAGTTCAGTAAGTTAACGTAGTGCCCGAGTGAAAGCAGAGCGAAGGGATTCATGACATTCTCACAAATCTGCCTGTTGCAGTTCTGTCTGATCATGAGCCTCCTGCTCTTGCAGTTGGCTCTGCTCACGCCACGCCTCCGCAATCCACTCGTCCTCAGATATCTCCTCATCGAACTCGAAGTTGCTGTCTGTGGACTCCGAAGACTCGGTGTCCATGTCCTCGCCAGCTTGCGTCGGGCCGACGTCCATCTCGTTTTCTTCATTCAGGTCGTAGCGCTCCCAATCTGTCGATTCACCGTCCTCCGCGTCGTCCGTGGGGTCTGAGTGCATTTCGCTGTCCGTGTCGACCTCGGACATCTCCTCGTATTCGTCCTCCACCGTGACAGTGTCCGCGTGAATTTTCATTATATCGTGCTTCGTCTCGCCTTCCGGTATCAACAAGTCTTTGTCTTGAGCTTCCTGTGTTCTTGGCCTAGTGACCCACTCTCCTGGACTGACCTGGACGGTCTCCCAGGAAGGGATGCCGTATTTTGCATCGCAGTCGTATACGAGAATCTCTTCGAGGTGGTCTTGGACATACCGATGCCCATGGACGTCCATGCCTTCAAGGTGGAGTTCTCTCCCAAGGTAGATCTTCCAAGAATCCGAAGGGTTCATTTGGGCGACGTGAAACTCCTCACGGAGCCTCTCGTTATTTGCCATGAGGAAAATGCCTTCTTCTTCGGTGAAGCCAAGTGCGTACGCTTCGCACATCAATCGGGTGGTGCCTCGAGCAAGCAGAGCACGGTACTCGTCGAGCCTGTTTTCGTAGCCGTACGCGGCGGTGTCCGGTCGCAGCACTGCCGGATCTACGATGCGGAGCGGCGTCATTGCCCGCGGCGCAACGACGCGGAAGTTTTTCAGGTCACGGTCCGAGTCGAAGTTGCAGCCAGCCAGGATGGTTTCGTCGTGGGCATCCGCCCTGTATGGGTTGAAGTAACCCTTCGCGAAGAAGACGAGCAGATGAGAGGAGGGATAGGACGAGGAGGAAGCTCACGCACCACGTCCGCGTACTCACGGCCACAGCCGTAGCATTCACCGTCTGCAATCTCGTAGCAGCAACCCTCCCACCCACACCGATAAATCATGTCGCGCGAGTCCCAAACAGCGCTCACTTCCTCGTCCGCCTTGTCCGCCTCCTCCTCGTCGCCATCTTCATTGTAGGTCACACTAGCGTCCAAGTCCACATCTTCTTCCTCGTCCTTGGGCTCCTCTTCTGGTTCTGGGTCGGATGCAAAAGCCCGCAACGCGGTACGGAGCTGTGACAGCTCTCTCTCTTGTGCGCGTATTCTCTACTCATGTAAGTAACTTATGGCCCATGCCTAGAAGATGGGCTGGCTTACCTCTTTGTGAGCCTGATTTTCGGCTCTCAGCAAGTTGATTTGACGTTCCATGATTGAGAGAAAACAGCGAGAACGTTGCCGACGATGATGGGAACTTGCAAGTTGGAAGTCGCTAATTGCTGCGGCCTCGGACGTCACCGTGGTCACTTTGCACGTGATAAGTGACAGGAACGAGGTGTGACGTGACGCGCTGAAAGGTCTTGCCATGCCTGGCAGCCTTTCGTATTGCAACCTCAACCTCAACCTCAACCACCGCCACTCACATCTGCTGCGATGCCTCCAAGAAGGCGAAGAGCCACGCGCAAAGCGACACCCACCGACATGTCCAGCGACGACAACTCGGGTAGCGACGAGGAATATGCGCGCAAGCCGCCTCCAACTCGGAAAGCTCCCGCACCAAAGGCTCCTGCACGACGCACTCGAGGCAAAGGCAAGGCTGCCGCCATTGCCAAAGTTGGCGGCTTGGCAAAGCTACCAAGTATGCCCCTGGATATCATCTACAATGTAAGTATCTTTTGAAAGAGAACTAGGGAGTGGCATGACTCGAAGGTGCACTTGGCCAGATCACAAGCCATCTTCACCCTATAGACGTCCTCAACCTCGCCAGATTGACCAAAGACTTTCGAAATCTGCTGATGAGCCGCAACTCGGTGTCACTATGGAAGGCTGCTTGCCAGAATGTCGAAGGTCTGCCGCCATGTCCAGATGCTTACAGCAAACCCACATATGCCAACATCATGTTCTACAATTGCTGTAATGTACGTGTGTGAATTTCCGTCGCTCACTAGTATTTTTTTCATGCACTCATCACTCATTTCTCAGGGATGTGGTAAAGTGTAGAAGTGCAGCGCATACAGCGGCGTACACTCCTACCGAGGCCTAGAGGAAGCTAGGATGGTTACTCACCTGTAGGCTGGTTTGGTTACACGTTAGTGGGTTGAGAGTTGTAAGAGACTTATTATGTATGGCGCAGAGGGCTGCCTTATATACAATACAGAGTGGCTGTACTACAAACAGACACAAATATACCAGGACAATAGACAATAGGGATCGTCATGGTGGAACCTGGTAGAACAATAGAGAAGATATGAGTAGAGCGCTTACGGCGTCTATCTGACTCAACACTCCTCCTAACCTAGCACGGCGTACTGCCTGCGCTGGTTTTGTCGCGCTAGTTAGCAGCGATGCGAAGTCCGAGCATTGGTCGGAACTTCTCAATCTTGACCCTGCCCAGGATTCTTGGTAAAGATATCTGCGGGATTGTCAACGCCAGGTCACGAAGAGTACTTGACGTGGCCAGCTTCGACGACATCGCGAATGTAGTGGTAGCGAATGTCGATGTGCTTAGTGCGCTTTTCAGTAACGGGATTTTCCGAGACGAATAGAGCGCCCTGGTTGTCGCTGCAGATGGGTACTTTCTAGAAGTTGTAACCCGAGTTCAGAGAGGATATTTCGAATCCACATGACTTCTCGGGAGCAGTCGCTGAGTGCCATGTATTCGGCATCTTTAGTCGACGTTGCTACAGACTTCTGTGCGAAAGAGCTCCAGTTAAAGGCTCCTCCTGCAAGCATTAGCAGGAAGCCAGTCTGAGAGCTGGCGGTTGGAAGCAGCCGCCCAATCTGCATCGGTGTCGCCACCAAGCCTAACCCGGGAAGAGCCGTCATACTCGAGTGTGTAGTTACGAGTGCACTGACGGGTAGCGGCAGATATACAGCGCTCTGTTCAGGTGGTCTTCAGACGGGTTCGCACTGAACTGTCGCGAGCTTTGTGACAGCGTCGCAATGTCCGGTCGTGTACCGAGCATGATATAAAGGAGTGAGCCTATCGCGAATTTGGAAGCGGCTCTGGCGAGCTTTGTTTAGCTCTCCTTCATTTGGTTGAGGGATGTAACCCTCGGGAAGCGGAGTTTTGCCATTTTGGCATTGGTCTGGCCGCGGCGTTGAGTACCTTGTCGAGGTAGGCGCATTGATCAATCGCGATCTTGTCGCCCGACTTCGTTGTATGCGCATGCGCAGAAACTCCTTCACGTCGCCCATATCGCGACACTCCCATCGTTGCATGAAGGACTCCTTTTCTTGGAGTACTTTTGCCTTGCTGCGTCCGGCCGAATATAGCGTCGTCAACATAGACTACGGCGATGACCATGTCGTTGCCTGCGCCTTTGGCGTATCGCCAGCATCGGACTTCAGTCTTTTGAAGCCGAGCTCAGCCATAGACTTGCTAAGGGCTTTCCACCAGGACAGTCCTGCCTGCTTAAGCCAAAAGGGCGCTGACGGAGAGCGAAGCACCATGTGCTTTTTCCCTTGAGCAGGAAAGCCATCGGGTTGTTCCGTGTAGATCTCCTCATCTAACAGTCCGTACAGAATATGCGTTCGCGCACATCGGGGCCAGTAAGGAAAGAAGCCTTGAGTGCCGCCCAAGGGCAAGTCACAATCTAACGGTTTCAAACCGTGCGACTGGAGAGAAGATTTTGTCATAGTCGATTCCCTCAATTTGAGAGAAGCCGCGAGCTACAAGTCGCGCTTTCTTTCGACCATCTGATTTCTCATCAAAAACCCATCGGTTCTTAATGACGCGTTTGCCTTTCGGCCGCGGGGCGAGTTCGAACACGCCTCTTTTGCTTAATGCATCGAGCTCATCTTTGCATGCAGCACGCCATTCTACCTGCTGTTTTGCAGGCAGGCGGTTTATGTCGCGTAAAGTCCAGTCTCGGACTGAAGACTTTGTTAGCGTCGGGATCGACTGCTTGGGCAAGCAAATAATTGTAGAAATTTACTCCCCCTTCCGGCACAGTCGTGCCAGTCACGTCATCTGACACTGGGCTTTCGCTTCCAGTGTCTCCAGTGAGCTCAGTGATATCCGGGAACAGGTTCGAGCTGTTCCCGGGATGTAGAAGAGCTAGCAGGACGTGTGGCGGGGACACTGTCGGGCTGCTTGCTAGACTGACCGCGCCCTTAGTAGCTAACCTTGGTGGGCTTGGTCTGGCCAGTCTGCTTTTCCCAACTACGGATACCTCTATCAGCCACCCAAAATCCGTGGCGGTGCTTGTGACTGGTCGTGCGGGCCTGGATTTTTGACTGGGATCCTTCGTGCAGCGAGTACTACGCCAGCGGCCCAGCAGGAATAACTGGTGGTGCCAGTACCTGCGGATCTTCTGCGGGTGGTGTCGCTTCGCGGCGAAGGCGGACTCGGGCTACGCCCAAGCTAGGGGGCTTAGGGGTTGAACCGTCGTTCGGCCCGCTCGGTCTCTTTTGGCGGGAAGGAGGGTTAGGACGAGGTGCAGCTTCGCCCGTTTAGGCGGTGGCGCATCGTCGTCACTATCGTCTGATCCTGCACCTTCGCGAAGACTCACTGTCGTTCGCGTTTTTGGTGTTTTGCGCTTGAGGCGGGTCAGGCCGCGCGGGCATTTGCCGTCGGGACACTTGGGAAATAAGTTTCGCACCACTCGACTTGAGTTGAAGCGAAACCACGGCGTTGTTGGGTCCTCTCATGAAGGTCCAACCGTGCTGCGTCGTGTCGATGTATGTCATCATTTCGGACTTAGGCTGTAGTTTGTTCTTTCGAACATCGGCAGGGATAAAGACCCATGCACCGCAGCCAAATCGCGGATGTTATCAGCGCGTGGTTTTTCACCCATAAGTGCCTCATAAGGCGTAACCCATTTAATGCGTGAAGCGGGGAGTGCGGTTGTAAAGCACTGTTAGCGTGCATAACGCAAATTCCCACCAGCGAAGGAGGGATGCAAGCTGTGAAGCGCATAGCCTCGGCTTTGTCCATGAGGGTTCGATTGAACCGCTCAGCGCGTCCATTCTGCTGTGGAGTATGAGGAGCGCTAGTTAGGATTTTAATCCCTTCGTCCTTTAGCATTTGAATGAATGCGTTTGATTTATATTCTCCCCTGCATCCGACATCCAGCTCTCGACATTTAGCTTTATGCTGGTTTTGAACCATAGCAAGAAAGTTTTTGTCGCTTGGATGGCGACGGATTTAGCCTGAGGCAAATAATCCATGCATGCGACGTATAATCATCGACAAAGGTGATGATATACTTGTATCGGTGATATGAATCGGCCGGGAATTCTTCAAGTCACTGTGAATGAGCTCAAAGGTCGCGATGCTCGTCGAGGCGTCCGGCGGGAAAGAGCGATTGTGCATCTTTCCTTGTGCGCAGCCAGAGCAGGGTGAGTCCGACTTGTTATAGTCGAAATCTGGACATTCCGTCATTGCTGACGGGAAGTTGACGTAGGATCCGCTCAGAGGGATGTCCAAAACGTCTATGCATTATTTCGTGCGAGACTAGCGCAAGGCTGTCTCGGTCAGTGTCTAAATAGTACACTGTTGCATTTGGATAAAGCGGCACGAAATGCAATAATTCCTGGCGATTATCACCGTCCAGGATTTTCAGAGTGGTTGCGTCACCCTCAATTAACCGGTTCTGTCGTAGCAGCTGGCCAAGCGAGATTAGATTCATGTCTTTTTGTGAAGGCATGAGTCGAACATTTTCAGTAAGACTTTAATCGTTCTACTTGTCAGCGCTAGGACGGTAGTTGATGACGGAGTCACCTTCCTCAGAGATAGTTACATGCCCATTAGCCGTTTGAACGACAATTGGGTCAATGTTGCGCAAGTTGCGCAATAAACTTCTTTGACCGGTGAAGTGGAAAGACGCTCCTGAGTCGAGCAGCCAATCACTTGATTTTGCAAGGTTTTTCCTTTGCAGCTCTGACACGCGTTAAATAACTTATTGTGCACACATCGGTCTGGTAATTGAAGGAATCCAGCTCCATTCAATACAGTAGCATACATGTGGTATCTACTGCTTAGTTCAGCCCGCCGAGACACTGCGCAATCAGCTGCAAGGTTTCGGTTAGTGTGGTGCACAAGTGCAGAGTTAGAGGGGCGTACTCGAAGTACGCGTCGATGATGTCCTGGTGGATCTCTCGATCGTCCATCAGGCATCCGGCGAACTGGTCGTCGACGTCGCTGTCGTTGTCCTCGTTTCCGAGGGACACGGCGTCCTCGATGTCAGGGGTGGTCAGCGGGCGTCGGCCGTCCTCCTGTCGAGCGACATTTGCATGTCGACCTCGTCAGACCAGATGATCGGCGAGGGTTCGCGCGAGCTGCGCTTGGCGGGGCGAGAGAGCTGCCCTCGACGAACTCCGGCTCAGCAAACTTGCGTTTGAGAGCTGACGTTGTTCGAGTCGATGCGGGCGTCGAGCTCGGCGATGCGAGCATCGAGCATGCGCTCGGCGTAGTCGAGGTCGGCCTGCTTGGCGCGACGAGCCTTCTCCAGCGGCCTCATCTTCGGCTGGCGGTGGCAGCGAACTCGCTTCCTGGGCGGTAGCCAGCTTGACAAGCTGGTGTCGCTCCCATCGAGCGTGCCGCGGCATGGTCGAGGTCGAGCCCTTGTTCAGGGCTGGCGTTCTTGTCCGGCGATCCACTGCTTGCGAGCAAGCTTGCGGAGCTCTGCGGCCTCGCGAAGCTGAGCCTATGCAGAGTTTGATACTCGTCATCCTCGTCGAGGATTGCTAACAATTTAGTTAGCATGGGAGATCGTCGAGTGAACTCCTGTTGGAATTATAACTCACGGACGGGAGTTCAGCAGATTGCGGTGCTCAATATCCCGCATGGCGTCGGCGCGGTGAGCGTTGTGCTCGTTGGCGTCGATAACCTCTCGAGGGTCCGGATGCGCTCACGGGACCCGACGACTCCAAGCTTCTCAGCAAGGGATAGTGCCTTGCGGAAGCGGGGAACTAGTTGCCGTTGCCGAGCCAGAGCTCGCGCTCTCCTTCGATGCAAGACTGAATTTCTTCGGCCTCGGATTTGGGGAGCGGGATGGCGGGGCAAAGTCGTTCACCACCGGGATGACCGGGCGGCAATGTAGGAGTGACCGTGGTCAGCATCCTGGGCCCTGCCCTTGCCCTTGCCCGCGCGCTTGCCGGCGCTGGGTGCCCTTGCCGTTGCCGGCACCGTCCTGCTGCTGCTGCTGCCCTTGCGGGCGCTGCTGCTGCGCATGCTGCTGCCCGTTAGGCGCTGCTGCTGTTTGAACTGGGGGTCCTTCCCCTTGTTCTGACGGCGGTGACGCGTTTAGCAGACTCGGTCTGCTTGCGCTGGCCACCGGAAAGCTTCGCTGCTCCCATGCAGCGATAAGTTGCTCCCATATGCCTGGGATCAGGAGCCCCAGCCGGGGTAGGGGTTAGCGATGTGTCCACCATTTTTGGTTCAGCGTGGTGACGGTGGCGATGTGCTTACCATACCCTGGTGTCTTTGAAATGAGGAGCATCAGGTGTATGTAATCGTCGCGACGCATGCGCTCGCATCTAGGCGGTCGGCGTGTGCCTGGATTTTGGCGACCGCGGGTGCTGGAGACTGATCTTCGGGGAGGCGAGTTTCAGGAGGCCCTGAAGTCAGCGTAGGCCGCAGAGTATTCTGGGTGTAGGTGGTCTGCAAGGACTCGTACGAGGGCCTTGGCTGTCGCCCGTTTTCACTGACTGTCCGTCTGGTATGTCAAGCGAAGGCGGATAAAGCCCATGGCCCTGGGAGGTCGTCATTGATCCAGTCGCCGAGCTTGTTGGCCCTAGAGCTCATGCTCGTTGCCGGGTACCTCGCCGCTGGCCGGGAAGCTCAGCGGTGTTTGGAGTGGCGGGGGCGAAGCGGGAGCTGCCGGGACAGTGCGAATAAGACCGGCACCGTCGGCTGGGTCGTCAAGAGCTGACGAGAGATGCCCTGAGTGCCCAGGAACGACTTCAAGGTGTCGTTCCAGTGCTCCCAGTTGGTTCCGTCGAGGATGGGGACAAGCTTCTCGAGTGAGGAAGACATTGTTGAGTTCTGTAGGGACAGAACAGTCGTCGATGTACTGACCTGGCTTTAGCCAAGGAGGGGCCCCAAAGGGCACCCTTGTGCCTGCTCAGCTTGCCCGCGCAGGCGGTGCGCTAGGTAGCGCAAGCGTCGCGCGATGGCAGCGGTAGGTACGGCGAGTATACCAATGAGCTGGTTGTTGCTGCCAGTGACGGCGCAATCAACCGCGTCATCGGGGCTCATAACCTGTAGAAGTGCAGCGCATACAGCGGCGTACACTCCTACCGAGGCCTAGAGGAAGCTAGGATGGTTACTCACCTGTAGGCTGGTTTGGTTACACGTTAGTGGGTTGAGAGTTGTAAGAGACTTATTATGTATGGCGCAGAGGGCTGCCTTATATACAATACAGAGTGGCTGTACTACAAACAGACACAAATAGATACCAGGACAATAGACAATAGGGATCGTCATGGTGGAACCTGGTAGAACAATAGAGAAGATATGAGTAGAGCGCTTACGGCGTCTATCTGACTCAACATAAAGCATGTGAGCTGATCTACTGGGAACTGTGTTGTCATTATTGCAATGGCTGTAAATCCTGGTAGGGGCGGTTCTGTCATCTCAAGGTTCACATAAAGCTAAGCCTAGTGATAGGCAGGGGTTCGCAAACCCTCCAAGGGTTAAGGGTAAGGGTACAGAGGGTAAGGGTAAGGGTTGAGGAAAGTTAACCCTTGTCTGGCAGGGGTCTGTATTCAAGTGCTAGGTATATTGCTAGAGAGAGCCGCAAGTGTTGTAAGTGCTTTCTATACCAATGCAAGCCACTCAAATAAAAGACTGACATTATAAGTAAGTAGGGAAAGGCACTTAAAGCACCATTTTCAGCCTATTTTGGCAAGGGTTTGAAGGGTAACCCTTAACCCTTACCCTTCATGAGGGTAAGGGTATTGGAGGGTAAGGGTAAGGGTTGCCCTCTGAGCATGGAGGGTTTACCCTTGCCAATCACTAGCTAAGCCGTGATAGCCTTGATTACAGGGTCCTTGGTCCTTATGAACTCAGAAATTGCTTCGAAGATAACCTTGAGGAGTCAGAAATTGAGATCCCTTTTCCACAATGAATATATGGCATACACTTTGTACTCGGCATGTTCGAGCTTGGAAACACAGAACGTATGCCTCCAATTCTTTCACTTTATGTCAAATACTCCATTGATTTACTCTGTAGCATTGGGACATTCACATGCCAAGGCAATTGCTTTTCTTGAGTCAGACGTAGACAACCTTTTACAGGCTATCAAAACTATATCTCCAGCTGAACAAGCTGCCTTCATAGACAAGAAGGTGAAAAAGCTGCATTTCCTCAGAGAGGTATGCTAACATGCTTCTTTACACTGCCATATGGCATTTGACTCACAAGACATATAGCAATGTGGACCGTTGGAAGAATGGCTGGTGAAGAAAGCCATATCACTCGAGAACTCTAAAGTAGAAGCCATGAAATCCAGGTATAATAGGTATGCTATATTGTACCCAGATGGTTTGTTGGGATGTTTGACGACAGTGCCATTTGCACAGCATTAAAAATAAACTTCTTGAGCTCGGACATGACCAGAAGCTACAGCGCCTAGAGGGGACAAGTGTACTAACCAGCCATAGCCTCGTGGCGCAGCCCAAGGAACTCACGGAACGAAGTGCGAGCTGTCCTTGATGTCATATTTGTTCCTTACTAACTCTGCTTCCAGTGTGGAAAAATATGAAGCCCAAGATACTCGAGCTTATGGGTGGGGTGAGGGCCGAGCAACTGAAGGTGGAGCGCAACGCTGCCGTGAAGGCCAGGCTCAATCTTCTTGATGAGGCATTGATACAGACTGCGCCGCACCGCATCGGCGAGCCGTCCATTCACAACATTGCGCTCGGGATGCCGGGCCGGACGTCGAGGCGGTACTGGACGCACCGGCAAGCGAGAACGTCACGGTCGAGAGCTTCAGCTTCCTGGCAAAGACGCTGCCCGTGTTCACAGAAGAGTGGACGCAGAAGGCGAGGGCGTACTTCGCCAATGTGATCCGCAAGTGTATCTCGGTGGATGACAATGTGGACCCACTGGCACTTGCGGTGGCGAGCCTATTTACGTGCGGACACTGCTATCGGTCGTACCGCTATCCGCTCGTCTTGTCACATACATGCTACTGGCGTGGCAACGTCGAGCCCGAGGACACCTACGCTGCCATCGTCAAACAGCATACCCCCGAGCGAGCCTTGCAATCATGCGAGTGGAGCATTGAAGACAGCAGCAAGAAGCTCGCGCGGATTATCACCGCGTATGGCATGGATCCGGCGACGGCGACAATTGAAGACATGGACAACACGGCTGTGCGTCTGCACTGCGGGGCGTGCGCAAGCAATACGCCATATCAGCTCCGGAAGGAATCAGGATATATACACGTGGCGCACCATGGTGCGGTGCTTACCAATCTAGCTTGCTGCACAGTATCCGCTGACTATATTCACTATAGTATTCTCACGCCAGACACATCTCAAGGGATGAAGACCTCAGAGTGGCGTCGCCAGCCGAGTGTGAAGCAGTGAAGCCGCTGGAGGAGGATACGAGAGAAGAGGTGGCAGAGCGGGATGAGAGGGCCATGAAGTGGCGATGCGGCCGCTGCTCGGCCTTCTATTCGCCCAAGCTTGCGTCGCATGCAAATGTTGCGTACCACGACCGCTCGCGGTGAGTGCAGGAAAATACAAGTTACAGCTGTGCAGCCAACCTGACGTGACACGAAATTGTAGCCACGGTGTCGCTTCGACTGGCGCAGAAGTCATATACGATCACGTCGATGAAGGTCTGGACGTTGATTGCGACAAAGTAGGGATAGTTGACGACCGCATTCCTGAGGGATCTACACATATCTGGTGGGAAGGGCATGTAGAAAGAGGAACTCATGTCCCTTTTTGTTTCTCCTCCGAGCCACAATCGCAGGATAGCTCCGGTAGGTTCCAGAATTATCAGTGAGTACAGATTACATACTAAGCATCTGATACAGACCGGATATGAGAACTGTCGAGACAATATTGCCCGCATAGTTACTCTAGTCAACCGAAACTAATAAAGGACCCGATTCCGTCTTTGGTCTGCCAGTGCTTTCTTGGGATGGTACGGCTGTATATGGTAATGTGTAGCAGGTGATGTTTGTCTGTCAAGTGCATACTCTCCTCCCTTTCCGCGCCGCCTATCCCCCCACTAATTCGACTCAGGCTGACGACTGGGTGAGCCCACCCAAGTATTGCCCATCCTGCACAAACTCTGCATTGCCCCACTATGGTAGGTATGAGTCTGTACATTGTTAATTATCGGACAAACAATAGGTTGAAGCGACACTTATGACTGTTATGGTCTATAGACGATGAAGGGATTACCCTACAGGGCGACATTACAGTTCTCGACGCCGATCTCAGGATTTTAGCGCAGGTTGGTTTCCCCGCCGGAACGACAAGCAAGAGCCGTTCCTGCAGGTACTTATCCTGGAGACCACGGAAAGGTCTGCGCTAGGACAGCCGCAGCGGGCTCCACCATCCCAGCCGCCGCGGCTGACCTTCCTCCAGGAAGCGCCTACCATCGAGCCCAGTCGTTCTGCATGATAGCGGTGAGCGACGGTCAATTAGGCAAATACCAACGTCACTCACAAAGCCCAACGATAGCGCGCTCGGGGTCCGGGTGCCGACTCGGGGTGATGAGGCCCAAGTTGACTCGGTCGGCCGCTCGCCTTCGCCCTCGACCTGGCAGCTGTGAAAAGAGAATTGACCAATTGACCACGCACCTTCCCCCTTTCTCCCTCGCCCCCTCAGCACGCCGGACGCCACGCCTCCTCGATGGCCTTTGGCTCCTTAGCCTTTCCCAGGGCGCTCTTCATCTCGTACCCCTCGGGGCGGTACTTGATCTCAGCCCTGGCTTGCGCGACGTGCAAGGGGATGAGGGTGTCCTCGAATCGGATCAGGTAAGGCCGCCTGGTGACCCTCTTTGGCTGGGCCCCCTTCGACACCTGTGAGCACATTGGTCAGCCATCTAGGTCTTTGGGACGTCCCGATGCAATTGCGAGCTGCGTACCTTGACGTAGAGCCAGGGGCGCTCGGAGCAGAGCCAGCTGTCCGAGGAAGGGATGCGGTCGTCCGTGTCGTCCGTGTCAAGTGTGGCTGTGGACTTTTTAGGGAGGATCCTCTCCGCGACGATGCCAGCACCGATGGGGAGAGGAGATCTTCTCGACCTTGGGGACCTTTGAGGTCTTGAAGAAGGTCTTGGAGAAGATGCGGGAGAAAGGCATGATGATGTGGATGGGGGTGGGTTGTGATGTGGGGGTGTGCGGGATGGTAGTGGTTAAACTGAAGGAGGAGGAAGGTGAGCAAATGGGCTTATATGCGCTAAGTGGCTGTATTTGCGGCTGACCACCACGGCTGGGTCGGGGCTACCAACTTGAAAGCGGCTGACATGTCCGATGAAGCTTGAATCTCAGGAGTCTAGGTTCCGGTTGCACTCTAGCCACGTGTTATACTCATCGTTGTCAGCCTTCTCTCTCCCGCTCATTTTTAAATAGATATTTTTCCCTTTCATGTATGTTATGTTGCACGTAGTATCAGTTTTGTACGGAAGCAATAGATGGCAACCACTAACTCCCAGACAGCATACCTCAAGCTTCTGTGGCCTTACCTTCTGTATAGTCAGTCACAGAGGCTCGGTTTGAATAATCACTCGCTTTTCTCTTATATTTGTGATGCAAGACAAGCAGTACTAGTGCAAACGGTCGACAGCATTTCCTCAATCCTGTTCGTGGCCCGGCGGTCACTGGTCACGAGACCCGTGACCACAGTGGTCTGTGACGTGATGCGTTGATGCGCCACAAAGGCCTCGCGACCCTCGGCGCCTTCCAGTTGTTTCTTGGACCGAACCTCAACTACCGCCACTAACATCTGACGCTATGCCCCCAGAAGACGAAGAGCCGCGCGCAAACCGACACCATCCGAGATATCCAGCGACGACGACTCAGGCAGTGATAAGGAACATGCGCGTAAGCCACCAGCGAAGGCTCCTGTACAGCGCGCCCGAGGCAAAGGCAAGGCAGCCACTACGAAAGTCGGTCGTCTGGCGAAATTACCAGGCATGCCACTAGATATTATCTACGAGGTTGGTCGCACCCAATATAAGCTACGGTTCAATGCTCATCATTGATTAGATCACAAGCTACCTCCACCCTATGGACGCCCTCAACCTCGCCAGGTCGACGAGAGACTTCCGAAATCTGCCGACGAGCCGCAACTCGCCATCGCTACGGAAGGCTGCTCGTCGCAATGCTGAAGATCTACCGCCGTGCCCAGATGCCTACAGTGAGCCGACATACGCTAGCGTCATGTTCTACAACCGCTGCAACGTATGCGCGTCCACTACGGGAATAGATTTCTGATGCGCTGATGAGATTGATATTTTAGGAATGTGGTAAAACATGTGAGATGATTTATTGGGAAATAGGTGGTCGATATTGCAAGAATTGCAAACCCCAGTATGTTCACTTCTTCTATCGAAATCTCCAGTTCAAATTTAGCTCCAATAGCCGCTGGAACGGGATAACTGGCCCTTACGAGCTTTGGAATCAATTCAGATGGGAAAGGCCGCTAAACAATCAAATCCCATTCCCACAGCGCATATATGGCTTGCAATTCATACTCCCCGTATCTGAACCCGGAAGCGTGGACCGTACGTTTCCAGGCCCTACTGCTTGTTCTGACTGTATATGGCTAATTATGGTGTAGCATACCGTATGTCACACCATTCGAGCATTTTGTTCCGCAAGTCCGACGTCGCTGACTTGAAGGGAGGCCATCAAGGGCATGACCTCCTCAACGGAACAAGCTGCCTTTATAGATTCGAAGGCGGTCAAGTTAAAGTCACTGAGAGAGGTGCGCTGCTGAGGGTTTCCCGTGCTGCCATGGAACAGCCGACTCATGAAACATTTAGCAATATGAACCCTTGATAAAATGGCAAGCACTGAAGGCCCAGATGCTCGAGAGCACCAAGGAAGAAGCTACCGAATCTAGATACAATAGGTACGCTCTGCATATCTCATTCAGATGACAGAACATCCAACAACGAGGTCGTTCGTGCAGCATCAAGGAGAAACTCCTCGAGCTCGGATACGACAAAGAGCTGCAGCGTCTACAGGGGACGAATCGACTCGTCAGCCATGACCTCGTTGCGCAGCCGAAGAAACTTACAGAAAGAAGTGCGTGATATTCCTCTCGATTCTGCTCGCTCTCAGCTGACATCTCCCTTAGTTTGGAAAAACATGAAGCCCAAGATGATTGACTTCATGGACGGGGTGAGGACCGAGCGGCTGCAGGAGGAGCGCAGTGTTGCCATAAAGGCTCGACTTAAAGTCCTTGACGAAGCGGTGGTGCGGATCGCACCGCGCCGCATTGGCGAGCCGTCCATCCGCGACATTGCGCTCGGGATGCCGGAGGTCCAAGCGGTGGTGGACGCGCCGACGAGCACGACCGTCACCACTGCCAGCTTCGGCTTCCTAGCAAAGGCGTTGCCCGCGTTCACGGAGCGATGGAAGCGAGATGCGCGGGCATACCTCGCAGGTTTGGTCCGCGCGGGTGTCGCAGTGGGCGACGCCACGGATCCGCTGACGCTCGCGGTGGGGAGCGTGTTCCGGTGCAAACTCTGCCGGTTGTCGTACCGCTACCCGCTCGTCCTGTCGCACACATGTTTCGCACGGCAGCAGCTGCAGCGCGGGGCGACTGCGGATTCGTACGAAGCTGTTGTCGCTCGCCACGCCCCCGCCCAGAACTGGCAGCCAGTCGAGTATGAGGTCAAAGCCGAGAAACTCGCGAAGCTGGTCGCCACGTGCGGCATGGATCCAGCGACGGCGACAATCGACGACATGGACAACTCGGCCGTGCGCTTGTACTGTGATACTTGCTCGTACGATCGTGTTGGAGAACGCAAGAAAGACTTTTATTCGTGGCGGGCGATGGTACGTGCTCTTCTGTCCGCCGCCGTGCGCCCCGCTGAAGCGTGGCGCTGCAGTACGCACATAGTGACCAATCTCGCTACGGTCATGAACGTTTCCTGCCAGCGTCGCCGGCCGAGCGCGAGGCCGTGAAGCCGCTGGAGGACGCGGCACGAGAACGCGCCGTGCGGGACGAAGAGAAGATGAAGGCCGCCAAGTGGCGCTGTATCCGTTGCCCAACCTACCACCCGCGTCGCGCCCGTAACCAGATCGTCAACCATGTTCGCACACAGTGAGTCGTCGACAGTATTTCTAGGGTGCCGACCTGATATGACGCGGGTGCACAGTCATGGGGTCGCCTCGCCCGATGCAGAGGACGTCGTATACGACTTCGCTGATGCATACATGGACATCACGCATGATGAGGTTGGTGTAGTTGACGACGTGATTCCTGAGGGATCCAAAGAGGCTTATTGGGCTGGGCGTGTGAAAAGAGGAACTCACGTTTATTTCTCCTTCCCCTCTGCCTCGGCTATAAAAGATTGATTTCATTTAATTTTTGGACTTTCGTTGGGTGCGGTATACTACGGTATAGTACCTGCATTGCATCCACTAGATCCAACTGAGTACTGTACTTTAACGACCAAAGCGTCAGAAGCGCCCAAAATCATTTTCGCCGACGAATCCCCAAAATCGCCAAAAATCGAAAGAAAATCATTGGCGGGGTCGGCTGAAAATGGGTATGACCTGTGACCGCCGCTTTGGTCGGTAAAGTACAGTAAGCGTGAACTTACTGGGGTATACGTTAGCTTAGTTGCGAGTATGATTTGTAATTGAAATGTCTGGGAACAGAAGTCAATGGTATTGTGTAGCCAGGGTCGCTAGTCGTTCGCGCATGGACCGGGAGGTGAGATGTTGAGGGTAGCTGCAGAGCTATATATATAGGATGCGCTGCTGTTCTAATCTCAGGTCAACAAAGCTCTCTTTGACCCATCCCGCGAATAAAGAGAATCGACGTACCAGGTTCGAGACTTCAATTCGTAGAAATGTAGAGAAAAGGCGACGAGGCGACGACCGATGGGTTGAAGGAAGTGGTCGGGATGAAGGTGGCGGTCGGCGACGAGGCGGGATAGTGTTCGGGTAGAAACTCATGTGTTATTAACCTGTCCTTTTAACTTGGTTATTAACAGGTTAATAACGGTTAGAATGTCGAGGGGGTTTTGGGGCTGTTAATAACTCTAAGGTCCCCGAGGCTAGACTGGCTTACCGTAAGGTTTCAGGAGGCATTAACGTCGCTGCACAAGGGTACCCAGCCGGCTTACCCCGTCTCTGCAAGGCTGGGCTCGCTCGAGGTAGCTTTCGCGACTGCAGTCGTCAAGTTCCCACGGTACGCGCGAGCGTTGAAATCCATCAAGTGGTGGACGACGAGCTCACTCTTTCCCCGAAGGCAGTTCAGCTCGTACAGTCAACTCCCCAAGTCTCCTTTGTGCATTTCCTCCATTCTTCAACGCTCTCTCAACAAACTGGAGCGTCGCCACTGGAGCTGCACAATGCTTGGGAAATTTTAGCGCTCCTAGTTATAAACAGTTAATAGCCCAGGTCAAAAAGGCCCTCTCGGACGCCTTGGTTAATAACCGCGGTCAGAAACTCCGCCGAGTTCTTACCCGAACACTAAGGCGGGAGGCTGGCGGTTGCGTTTGGCGCCAAAAGCACATTTATCCGTAAAAGGCAACTCTCTTGCTCTTCACATCCTGGCACGGAGGCTGACTCTGTTTGTTTTCAATAAACGGAGTAAATCCCGTGACTGGCCAGCCTCCAGACATATAAGTACCCCCACACGGAGCCTGAATCAGACCAACACATCTTCCCCCTCGACCGGCATGTCCCCCTTCCTCTCCTCTCTTTCCCCGCCGCTGTGCTCACCCTTTCTCCTTCAGACCTCCTCGAACATGTCGCCCAGCGCTTCGCCTGCGCTATCCGGGCCCGCGAACTTGCCATCAAGAGGTGATCAACGTCAACGGTCGCCTCGGCAAGTTTCAAGTCCTGCGCCTAGTGAGTGACCGCTGCGTCCATGGTCACTCCGGAGCAGGAGGAGAGTGGTACGAGCATCTGTACCGAAACGCCGCGTAAGTTTACTCTCACTCAGTGGTAGACACACATACCAACACATACATCCGCAGCACATCCACCAAGCCGTCGACCTCGAGAACCCAGCTTCTCTGCGATATCCGGGCCCGCGGCCTTGCCACTACGAGGTGACCGACGTCAAGGGTTACCTCGGCAAGTATAAAGCCCCGCGCCTAGTGGGTGACCGCTGCGTCAATGGTCACTCCGGAGCACGAGGACTGGGTCCTGCACTCGTCCCGATATCTCGAGTGAGTATTGCTGCCTTGTTTCCCGCTTCACGAGGCTAACCGTCTGTCCCAGCTTCACCGATACTGGCCCCGTTCCCCACCCCTGCTCCTTTATATCCACATCTTCCGTAACGACCACCCCTCTACCTCCCTGTCTCGTACGGGGAGTTTCCGTGCTCACTACCTCAGGACCTCCGGGCCCGCGGCCTTGCCATCGTGGGGCGATCACCGTCAAAGGTCGCCTCGGCAAGTCTCAAGCCCCGCGCTTAGTGGGTGGCCGCTGCGTCAATGGTC
The DNA here is from genome assembly GCA_024811115.1 of Terana coerulea. Classification (NCBI taxonomy): domain Eukaryota; kingdom Fungi; phylum Basidiomycota; class Agaricomycetes; order Polyporales; family Phanerochaetaceae; genus Terana; species Terana coerulea. Next base: position 22,485 of record JAKOGH010000501.1, read on the forward strand.
ACTCCGGAACCTAGGGTGTGGGCTTCGACGTAGACAGTACTTTTGTTGACCGGGGCGAATGTATTCTCGACGGAGGGTGGCTCTTGAAGTCATCCTGGCATGGACCTCTTCGTGGTCGTCGGGACGAGTAATCCCCGAGTCTCTCCGGACTTGAGGATGAAACTAACACATGCCTTAATCTCCTGACTTGACCTCTGTTACATATGGCTAATTACTACAACGTGAATATATTTTCCCATATAATTGAATTGCAAACTCAGACCTAAGTATCAAAGGTGTGTCACAGTAAGTTCTCGGATGTAGTGTGCGGCAATCAATCTTCTGCACTTGGCTCGGAGGGGAAGGAGAAACGGACATGAGTCTCGCTTTTCACACGGCCGGCTTAACCGACAGTCTGTGTATCCCTTAGGAATTACGTCGTCCACTACACCAACCTCATCGTACTTGATGCCCAGGTTTTCGGCGAAGCCGTCTGCACCACAGAAATGCTGTCGGCGACTAACCGTGTGCGAACAGCCTGGCGCGCATGTCGTCGACCTATCAAGAAGCCTTGTCCAGGTCGAAGAGTCGAGCAAGTCAGACATTGGAGGAAATACTGCTTGTATATCCCGGCATGCAAGAGCACAAGCCAACTAAGATACAACAATGAAACCCTAGGTCTACTTTACACATTATACAAGGACTTTTAGATGCTCTAGTCTGCAGCAGCGAAGAGAGTCAGAACGAGACACAGCGGCGCGGTATAGAAAGGAATAAGATAGAGCATGAAGAGCAGTCGTGGCAGGCTGAGCCTCACTCCACCCCTTCCGGCCGCTTCGCGTCGTCCAGGGAGCCGACGCTCGGCGTGCTCGGGACCCTGCGCACGCCCGACTCGGCCGCACGGACAGCGGAGACAACATCGAAGTGGAAGAACGGCGTGTCTTGCAAGACGATGGGGCCCGCGGTTGGCTGCGAGGCGCTCGACGTTGAGCCGCGGCGGTGCACGTCCTCGATACCGCCGATGCTCTCGAGGTCGCCCTTCTCGGGCGCCGGCGCGGGCCCGCGCACGTCGCCGTACGACACGACCTGCACGAGCTCGGGGTGCGCGCGCGTCGCGGGCACGCCGATGCCGAAGCCGCCCGCGACGAGCGCGCGGCGGATCCAGGGCGAGAGCACGGTCGCGAAGTGGAACTCGACGGGGTGGTCCGCCCAGCGCTCGACCTCGTTGCGCGTGTCGATGAGGGCCTGTACGGCGGTGGTGTCAATTTGCGAGCTGCATAAACCATAAGCACTCCTGTCAAACCAAACGAAGACGGTGGGTACTCACACTCCGGAGAAGTCCAGCACAATCGCCTTCAAGTCCGGCTTCTTCGCGTTCTCCGCGGTCTCGTCGTGGCCAGGGCGAGGCCCGGGGTCGTTCCAGGGGCGGTCCCCGAGCTTGACCTGGCTCATGTCCTTGCCGCGGCGCATGTTCGCCTTGGCGTAGTCCACGATCGTCGAGTTCAGGATCGACGAGTTCGGGTACAAGAAGCTCTCTTCGAAGCGGTACACAATCACGCCTGGCGTCGGTGGCACGGGCTTCACGTCGGTGTTCATCAGGCTCGCCTTCGGGTTCAGCGGCACGTACACGTCGCGCGCGGCCGCCGAGTCATGTTCTCCCGCGCGCAGCGTGACGCGGCCGAGGAAGTAGCCGCGCGGGCGCGCGACACGTACGAGCAGGAGTGCGAGCGACGTGCAGATCGACGTGTAGATGCCGTTCTCGATAGTGCTGAACACCGTGACGAGCACGGCCGCCGCCCAGATGACAAACTCGAGCGGGGACACGCGCCAGAAGGAGTACACCTGCGGCGGCTTCGCGACGAGATCCGCGACAGCGTGGATGATGATGGCGGATAAGCCCGCGCTGGGGATCCAGAAGAAGGCCGGGGTGAGGCCGTACAGGGCGACGATGACAACGATGGCGGTGAGAATGCCTGCGGCGGGGGTGCGCACGCCGGACTTGGACTTCAGAGCAGAGCGGGAGAAGGAGCCGGTGGCCGGGTATGCGCCGAAGACGGTTCCGACAGTGTTGGTGACGCCTATAGCAATCAACTCCTGGTTGGGGTTGATCTTGTAGCCATTGACACGACCAAAAGCTGAATGAAGGGAACGGTGAGTCAGCAGA
>JAKOGH010000502.1:0-10727 GCA_024811115.1 Terana coerulea
GCCAACCGTGCAACGTCACGCCTGCTAGTACCATTGTGGGGGCCTAAAGCCCCAACCAGCTCCTACGTCGATATAAAGTTCTCATGCCTGGCGTGGTACGACCCGCGAGCTCGTTATCCCGAGTTTCTGGCATCAACACGTTCTTCGCTGCTACTCGATCTCCACAATGACTCCTCCCCCGTCGCGCTTGCTGAAGAGCTCCTCCGACTCGCGAAATCCGTGTACGGCGACGGTACGACCAATGGTGCGGAACCGCACTCAGAGACGCAGGAAATGTACTGGACACGGCACAAAATGACACAACTTTGCGACGAGATCAAGCAGGACGTGCTTGGTCCCGCCGAATACACCGTCACGCTTGCAGGTGAGTTTCGCTGCCTACAGGTACCGCCGGCTTTACTAAAGGGTCACCTCCACAGAATCCTGGCAGGAGAGCTCTGCACTCAGGCTTGTCAGCGAGCTCGACGTCGCTGGCATCATAGGCGATGCGACCAAGTCGCTTTCGGAGATTGGCGAAAGCGTCCGCATTAATCCTCAGCATTTAGGTGGAGTAATTCGCTCGTTCGTTCGACGAGAACGCTGACTATTCTCGGCCTCAGAAATTGCGATTAATAGCCTCCTCTGGCACGGTTAATTTGAGGAAGTAGGCGGTTTTGGGAGCAAGAAGTTCAGGAACAACAGCATGAGCAACTTGCTGCGCTCGGACAACCTAGAGGACCTGCGCGACTCCATCGGCTTTTTGTGCGTATCCTCCCGCAGTCGTTCCATTGAGTGCGTGTGCCGAAACTGACTACACGATGCGACACCAAGACCGACGAGTGCTTCAAGGCCACCGCGCATCTGCTCGCGGCCGAGCGCGCGAACGCCAGCGCAGGCAGCGGCAAGCAGACGGCGGGGCTCAACGTCGCGTTCGGGTTCGAAGGCGACTGCTTCCCGTGGTTCGCCAAGCCCGAGCACGCCTGGCGCGGCGCGCGCGTGGGCAAGACGATGCAGCAGATGCACCGCCAGGTGACGGGGCACGTCGTCGCAGGTCAGCACCCCGTCCTCATGCTGTAGCTCACCCAAAGTGACGGCATGTTGTTAGACTTTGGATGGACTGCGCTGAAGGCGCCTGTCGTCGATGTCGGCGGCGGAGTGGGCTCGTTGGAGCTCGAGATCTTGGAAGTGTACGGCGACGCGACGCCAGAGTTCATCCTCGAGCTCGTCGATATCCCCGACACGTGTGCAAACGCCACCAAGGTGGGTCTCCGCGCCGTCCGCAGAGCAGCCAACCCGCTGACATTTGGGAATGTGCAGCTGTGGGCCGCGCAGCCCGCCAGTGCGCGCAGCCGGGTGTCCATCGTCCCCGGCAACTTCTTCGGCTCTACGCTCAAGGAGACGCACATCCCGCAGGGCAAGCCGACCTACCTCCTCCGGCACGTCCTGCACGACTGGTCCGACGACGAGTGCGTCGCTATCCTGCGTAACGTGCGCGCCGCGATGCTCGCCGGTAGTAGGGAGCCCGCGCCCGCGCCGACGCTCCCCGTGTGCGACATGCTGATCCAGGCGCGCAGCTCGCGGCTCATGCGTACGGCGAGCATGCAGTTCCTCGCGCTGGGCAACGGCATGACGCGCACGGAGCCGGACATGGTCGCCTTGCTCGAGCGGGCGGGCTTCCGCGTCGTCACGATGCACTCTATGCGTGCAGCGGACACCATCATCGAGGCACAGCCCGTAGCGTAATGGACCTGCCGCTGCTGTTTCTGCTGTTCTCGGCTGTCGGGCGCGTCGGGAACACGCACGAGTTTCGTCCTAAATGTACCATGGTCTACACCCACAACGTGCATGTATCACTTCAACAGCGAACGAGACTGCGTCGCATGATCTCTGTTTTGTCATAGTGCTATTATTCAGTACTCAGTGCTCAATCCTTGGAGCACCAACAAATAAATTTAACTTGTGCCTTCCCCCCCCCCCCCCCCCGATATTCCATAACATGTACAGTGCTAAAGCTCACCATATCACATTCTCTATCTGCATTTTGTGAAATATTTGGATGGCATTTGCGGATGCTACAGAGCATATACATATATGAGCTATATACCAGGGGCTGTTTGGCGCAGTGCCACGATGTCACGAAGGTAGGCCTGCTTTGCCGCAGCGTCCGGCCGTAACCACAACTCGAAACGCTGCGCATCACTGAGCGTGACGGGGCATCGTCCACGGCATGCTGGGACGGACTGCTGAGGACCGCCCGCGCGGTAATATCTCCGTAGGTGTCGGGGGCGGCGGCGGCCCCATACATGAATTTGTCAGACCCATCGGGCAAGGCGTGTCGATGGGAATAGCGGACGTCGACGGACCGAGATGCGCATGCTTCCTTCAACGGCGAATCGCGTGAGATGACCTCCAGAAAACCTCTGAAGACATCTTCACTGCGCACGATAACCACGATCCCGTTGCGAGGCTGTAGCGCGTGACCGAGGTCGGCGAGGACTTGCCACCCGATGAAGTGGAGATGTTGGGTAGGGAACGGGTCGTAGAAGTCCACTCGAATGTAACTGACAGGGACCGCCACGCCTCCGTCCTGTTCTCCAGCCGAAGGGCCGATGCCGAAAGTTGCGAAGTGCGTCAGGGCACCTGTGGTGTCGTAAAGGTGAACGACAGACCTGTGGACTGGTTGTGTAAGGCTATTGCAAGTAAGTACGGGGACGAACGAACTGCTTACCCTCCCTTTGAAACATTTGGCACTCGATCCGCCCACGACTCTCCGACGGAAGCGCGACCGAGAGAGCGATTCGCTCTATGACGTCCCACCTGTCCGCATCCCACGCGTAGGTACCCCCCTCTTTCGTAGAGCCCACGATCGACACCATCGCCTGAATCTCAACTGCCGAGCCGCCACAGTCCAGGATGGAGAGATCTCGCAGTGCGCTGCGGGACCGTGGTCGATGACGGGGGCGCGGAGGCGGCACCGTGGAGTCGTCGTCGAACGTCAAATGCGCACAGCGGAAGCCTGTCAGCATGGAGAATTGGTCGAGGAGGTATAAAGCATCCGTGAATTTGGCGAAGCGCAGGTTGACAAGGTCCAGGTCATGGATGAAAAACATCGTCCGAGGAAGTGTACTTGGTAGGCCTGTACTGAGCGACCGCGGCGCGAGCTCCCGTTTGGCGTGAGATTGGGGTGGGATGGTCCAGGTGTTGTCGAGCCGGAGCCTGACGCCGAGTAAATAGCTTGCGGCAATGTCTTGGATGAAGTGGAACCAAGGCGGAGACCAGGGCCCGGTGCGCACCATCGTGATAGACTGGAGGCATTGTTGTATGCTCGGCTCGACGTGGTAGGAACCCTTGACCAACGCGTAGAAGTGGTGCAGATCGTCCAAGGAGTGCAACTTGATCGAGCGGAACATGTGCGTTCTGCATTTCCGCGCCCAGTATCTGCAGGTGAGGCTGCAGATACCCAAGAGACGCTTGTCCACGGCTTCGAAGTCGATGTCGTTTGGTGAGGTCCTGTGATGGGCGAGGTGATGAATAATCTCGTCGAAGAGCTCCGGTGGTATATCAATGCCTGTAGCAAAAGGCATGTCAGAGCTGTCTGGACCACAAAGGCGGCAGTGGATTAGGTCGGATTTGAGCGTGGTGACTGTGCGGATGAAAGAGAGTAGACGCCGCACCAATTTCCAGCTGTCGGATCCGTTCCTGTTATGGAGTTCTGAGCGACAGCCTGGTAGAGAGAGCTCCATAATAAAACGCAAAGCTGTGTAGCCAATGAGTAACTTTCATATGATCTTGGCAGCAGTACCTGGTGAATGCAGGTTACTGTACAAGTAGAGCTGCAGGTCTCAGCGTTGATAGAATCTAGCAGGGGTCCGTCAGCTGGCCGAGTCATTTGATATGAATGTATTCGCCGCCGCGGTCGACACTTGTAGCTCGCCGTGTGAATAAACGATGCAGCTTAGCACGCAATAGGTCGGAACCTATCCTCTGCTGCCAGAGGAGCGGCCTGCTGTGCGGTTACAAAACGCGTATTTTCACATATTGGGCTCACACAGGAGGGATTGGGTCGTATTTTGGAATGGGAACACATGTACTGAAAGGCGATGTGCTGAACATGTTTTGGTCGCGGGTAGAAGGTTCCTCGAGAGTGCGCTGGGCCTGGCTCGTTTGGGGTAGAGGTCGGCCTGGCAGTTGCACGTGCGAAAGACAGTGATACCTTGTTTCCTATCTTCAGTGACTTTGAGAGAATCAATGCATGGCTGGATAAAGTGAGAACCGGCACATCATGGATATTATACGGGTTTTCTATGCACTGAGCAATTGGGCAATCCTTGACGCGACATCTGAAGAGGAAAGGTTTTCCACATCTACATGCTTCTCAACCCCTCTTTCTGCGGTTGAGAAGCAATGCCCATGAATTATTGGAGCCCGTGAAAGGTCGCGGGACGCACCGAATCTTGCAAACACTCTCGCCGGCGTTCCTTTGGCCTCGCGAATGAGGATGGGGAGGTCCGGATTGTGCTCCTTAAGCACCGGATACGTTGAAGAGATGAATTGTCTGAACATGTAAAGTGCAAAGCGTATAGACAAAGCCAAGTGAGATGAACCACTTCGTCAGAGTATGAAAGGATCGAGCGGTAGTTTCGGACGCACCTCGTTCCGGCCGACGCTGCGCCTGTCTGGCAGCACAGAATACGTATCTCCCGGATAGCAGGCGACAGCGCTTTAGAGAACGACGACGACATGGTCGGGGATGTGGCGGTCGGGGACGTCAAGCTCGGCGGCGGCGACGCCCGCCCAAGGACGCGTCACGTGTGAGCGCACAAGTGATGCGCCAAACAGAGCCAAACTCGGTTGCTCCCTGTTCGCGACAACCACGAGGCGGTCAGACGCAGCGTTGAAGATAGCACGACGGCGATGGACGACGACAATCGCCGGCAGGATGAGTGGGCTCAGGAGCGCAAGAACAGGCTACCCTCGTTCACGGAGGTGCTTTCACGGAGGACGAGGCCGCCCGTAGACTTGTTCATGTTTTAGTGCGTCTCGCTTTGCGTGTTTCCGGGAGGCTGACTTCGCTTACTTCTGTAATCCAGCTTGTTTCTGCAACGAGAAGGCGCAGAAGATATTCTGGACTTCTGGTTGGACGTACAACAGCACGAGAATCTGTGTCGCGCATACTTCAAGGATGTCCGCAAGTCTGGTCGAACCATCCGTGAAGACTGGCCAGAATACTGGGACTATGCGCGCAGAAGAGGGTCGATTTACGGCACCGTTGTCGGTTTAAATCCCAACTCGGCAGCGAAACGAAGTACTGCAAGCACAGGAGAGATGTTCTCTGAACAGGACAGGAACAACTGGGCCTCTACGGATGAGAAGGCTGCACGTAGTACAAGCCCATACAATACGGCGGTGTCCCCCTCAACAGCTGTTGGCACAGAGCCAGCACGTTCTACCACCCCTTTCTCATTGTCCGGCCGGACCCCCACCCTCTTCAACGCGCGACGAGCATCGCGTGCCCCCACCGTTATACCCCGCACCTCTGCGATCTCACGGCAGGATCTCATTGCCTCTGCCGAGCGCATCTACTTCCGCTACCTTTCGCCCGCTGGAAACGCCGTCGGCTCGACAGAGAACCACGAGATCTACCTTCCCCCGTCTCTGCGCATCCATTCCTTCCCTCTGAACAGTAACCACGAGCCGAAGTCGCAATCCGAGATGAGCATCATGGCGCAAATCCCGGACATGTTCCACTCACAGAAGGAGTACGTCTTCCGCGCGATGGAGCAGGACGCCTTCCCGCGGTTCCTGCGGGCCAAGGCGTTTGGCAACCTAACCCCTGTGTCCGCGCTGGTGCGCCTCATCGTCGGCCTCCTTGTCCTCTGGATAGGCCTCGCCGTCGGTTTCTCCCTCATATTCCTTGACGTACACCCGAAGTCGAAGCGTTTCTTCGTAAGTCCATTTTATTCATCTTGAACCCGCATATACTCATGATGCCCCGGCAGCTCTTCATTCCGTTCACTATCGCCATCCTCTTCCTCATCTCTCATCAATATGAACTCGACCCTGTCCTTGTGTTCCTCGGCCAGTCCGAGTCCACGCCTTTCCGCACGCTTCGCATACGTGAGCCGTACGTCAAGAAGCTCCTTGTCGGACGCGCGATATGGGTCTCTATCCTTGTCGCAGCCGGCGTGGCGGCTTTAACGCTTCTATTCTGGGCCGTACCAGGACACCGACTGTGAGCGAAAGTAGGGGCTGCTACTGTCGCGCTGTGCCATAACCCGGATAAATCAATGTGATTGTGAAGCTGGTCATTCGGTCGTTGACTTGGTTGGTTTAGTTTCGCGGGACAATGAGTCGGTTCTTTTATCATCTCGTAACCTAGAGCTAGCTCTATTTACTGCTTTCCCCTAGTTCACCTTCCCCGACCTCACTCTACGTACCCTCTCGTTCGTCGCTTTGCTTGCAGTTGTCTTCCTCCACTTGCGTCGCCCTTCCCATTCTGCAACCCGGTATACATATATACCCCCACCATTATTCCCGCTGCGCCACTCCTTCCACCAGCGTTTCACGCCCTTACTGTTCTCGCTGGTCCTTGATTTATGTGTTTGATGGACGTCTATGCACAGTTGTTTCACGGTATCTATGTTGCGATGTGCTAGGCTGGACACCGATGCGAGTATTATCAACCCGTCAGGGATCCTTCTGGCTGAATTATGTACGCCCTTGGTCAACATCATGAATGTATCTGTACCCATATAGACAACGTTTGGAGACTGTTTAGGCAGACCAAGACTTGTAAGGCAGTACCAAATGAATCAATGGAATAGGCTCTTCAAGCGCGATAATACAGTAGACAAGAAGGTAGGTAAGTGTGGATGACGGCGGTATGGAAAGACTGTATGTGCTGAGTAGAGCATCAATAGGGTTAGGCAACATTGCTGGTGTATGGTCATTCTACTGGGCGGTCGACCATGAAGCAATGGGTAGAATACCAGCAAGCTGGGGTCGATGAGGAGCTTTAGGCTTCGGGCTGGGGCTGAGCAGCCTTCCATGCTTCGAGAGCACTGGCTGCTGCGTTCAAGTGGCGCTGTAATAAATCGTCAGCATAAGGAGTACAGACAAGAATTTGCACGGCGCACCGCTTTCTCTTGCTCAGACAAGTTTCTCCAAGCAGCACCCGCCGCGCGTGCTACATCTGGAATAGGGGCAGTCGGGTTCTCCTCAAGATACTTCGGCCGGAATTCGGCCATAAAGCTGTTCGCGACATTGCTAATGAAGATACGCTGTACGAGAGTAGGGCTAAGATACTTACCGGAGGAAGCCTGTCGAAGGTCGCTTGTTGTAAGGATTCAGAATCCTACGACGGCCCTTCGCTTTGAGGCTTTTGTTCAGCGCCATGATAATCTTGGGGTCGACAGTCTTCAGGTATTGCTCCATGCGCACTTTGGCAGCCGCCAGGTCCACGGCGTAGGCGTCGAGGTAAGGCTGCAAGCGGCGGTGAGTCACCGCTAGACTCACGGGTGACACGAAACACACCTGCTTTTCTTCGTCGCTCAGGGCCCTCCACGCCGCGCCCGCATCGCGCATCATGGCTTGGTTGCCGACAAGGCCTACAGTATTGGGCGTGGCATGCTTTTTCCTATAGGCTAGAGCGAAGCTAATGAACGCTGTGAGGGCGCCCTTAGGTGGCTTGTCCTCAGGCGCAATGTCCAGTTCTGTGAATGCGTCGCGTCAGCCTACGCCACCGATGTCGTCTTGCGCACATACTCTTCGGCTTGGCCGGCTTTTTGGCAGCGGGCTTCTTGGGCGCGACTCTCTTCGTAGGCTTCTTAGCAGCGGGTTTCTTCGCCGCTGTCTTGCGCTTAGGGGCGGCCTTGCTCGTCGTGGTAGCCTTGGAGGCTGTGCCCACCTGCTTGGGCTTGGTCGTCTTGGTCGCTGCGCTTGGGAACGCGAGCTGAGGTGTCGTCACGAACGAGCGCGACACGATCGCGGACGCAATTGCTGGCACACGCGACCTCAGGAGCAGCGAGCCCGAAAGCGCGGGCACCCGCAAGACGGCCCGTTGTACGAGAAGAGATAACATAGCGTGTGCGACGACGACGAGGAGATGGAGAAAGCGAAAGAGAATACAGCTCGAGCCGAGCCCAACTTGAACTCTGCGCGGAAGCGGTATTTGTCGGTATTTGGTGTGGGCGTCTGGGTCACCGCCGTTCTCGACACGCGAGCTCGGCAGACTCTAGCAGACTTCGCTTTGCCTTCACGGTCCCGACACTCCGTACCAGCGACGCACGCCTCGCCTGAAGTGTGCAGACATGGCATCGACTTCTCAGACTCCAAATCCCGCGCTGCAGGTCGCTCCTCTCCCAGTTGCCCAGCTTGAGTCCCTTCGCTCAAAGATCAACTCTATGGTCGAATCTATCCAAGCTCTGCAGTGGACGATCGAGGCCGGAGGGCAGAATGCCATGCCTGCTTGGCCAGATATCCTCTCAAAATACACCATTCTTCTCTCGCAGTCGCACAATCTGACCATGTCTCTCGTTGGTCCCAACGTCGCCGCCGTCGCCGCCAATGCGACGCGGATGAATGGCCACGGTGGAACACAAGCCCCAGTAAATCCGTACGAACGGCTTGCTCTGCATCCCAGCGTGCCGATGTCAGATGCACAGCTGGACAACGACCTCATACCGCTGCTGCGAAACCAGCAGACGACGGACGTGCTGAAGCTCGAGAACGAGACTGTCCGGCACCTTGCGGAACGCATGCGAACGCGGGGTCCCTCGGCGTGCTCGGCATGGCGAGCGCAAGTGCCAGCTCTGGCACCGCGCCCGCGTCCCTCTCTCGGTACGCTGCGCAAGAGAAGAAGCCAGAATACTCCGATGTCCTGCGCGAATGTGAGGAGATCCGCGTGCAACACGACGAACGCGTAGACCGTGCAGTCCGCGCCGTCGCACTTCTCCGCGAAAAGTACGACTGGAAGGCACGCGTCGAGGTTGACGTGGAGGAACCAGAGGAGTTGGATTGGGATCCAAGGCAGGTGAATGACGACGTGGAGATGAATGTGGACGGAGAAGGTGAGGGCCAGAGTGAGGACGAGGGCAGAGGGGCAGACGAACGGGAGGATGAGGAGAGCAACGAGAGCGAGGACGACCAGGAACTGGAAGAGGTGCTTGGAAATGGAGCGGACCACACTCCGTCTCCTGTGGGCACGCCGCATCCGCCAGAACACAGTGCACCAGGCCATCCATCGACATCAACACCAATGGCGCAGGGCTAGTTTGCTTCATACCAACAGCGCAAGACGCTCCAGTCAGGCTAACCTCGATCACCGCGAAAGTTCGTACCATGGCTTTGGCAGCACTCAGGAACCTGTAGCTTAGGCTAACCCCGTGTTTCTGCTGAAATTCAATGCCTTTGTGTGTGCCTGTATATTTCTTCACGTTTATCTCGACCGGCTGTCGATCAGTGACAGTGCAGTCAAGTATCTTGTGGTTACACCCATTATACTGGAGGGATACGCACTGCGTGTAGGGACACACCAGCTCGCGTACATATTTTAACCCTCCATCCGTCATCGTTGGGAAAATGCACTGCAAATAATATAGTTAACTTCTAATGGGTGTACGTAGGTGCTAAGCTTCCCTCTACGCGTAACGAAGGCCTACATCTCAGCCTCTGTATCATTGCGGCCCCGTATGAACCAACCCGCATGCTGTGTACAGAATATACCAAAGTAAGGCGGTTCTGGATCCTTTTCCAGATATTGATGTCGTCGAAAGAGCTGCTGTAGATGGCATGCAGCACGGGGCGGGTATATGATAGCCTGAGACGAGGGGCAGCTATATTGTTAATCTGAGCTCGAGGTCAAGTGCACGGCGCTGTCTTTTGGTAAGGGAGCCAATGGGTGAAAGTGAAAGGGTGGTTATGTTGAGTCCAGGGCAAGGTGTTGAATCCATTGGCACCGAGAAGCCATCTCAGGGACAGAAGAGCGCAGCTTTACTCCAAGCTGTACGTGTTTTTCTCGAGCTGCGGAATTACTATCAGTGATAAGCCATCCACATTGTCTCAGGTACATGCCTCAGCTTCGAGCTCCCTTCGGACTCGCCATTCCTCATCCGCTTTTATCACTAGATGGTTGTCGTCAAGGTCCTCAATAATGAACGACTGCTTCTCGTTCATAGTGAGTAAAATCTGCTTGACCGCAGAATCACTGCGGGTGAAGGACTAAATGAACATCGATGGGCGGAAGCCAGGGAGGTAGACGGACCAGGTGAAGAGCACGCCTAGCGGACCCCGTGAGATAATGTCAAGACGGCCACCCGAGTAACATACTGCGAATAGCCTTCATCTTCACAGCAAGGGGCTATCGGAGTGCAGCAGTTGACAGCGACGGTGAGAGTAAGAGCGTACGCCGTGCTGGACCGAGTACCGAGGAGAGTGGGAGTAAAGCACAAAACAGGCGATGAGTCGCACTACCGCTTTGGCCCACGTTCGCCGTCTCGCCCCTGCTTTAATACCCCTCCGCTCGCTCCCCTACGTCTCCGTCCTGCCTTGCCACGACGCCGCACAGCCGACATCCAGGGATAGAACCTGCCGAACTCGAACCTACTCCCAAAGAATGCCGATTCCACCAGTCGTACTACCCGGAGTCTCGTGTGTCTGCTTCTTCATCTCGCTAGACGACCACCCTCTCATATAAGCTCGCCGCGTTAGCACTCACGCAGATGCCGAATACCCACTCCCGTACGCCCCAT
>JAKOGH010000503.1:0-13938 GCA_024811115.1 Terana coerulea
GTCAGCCTCTCGAAGCCGGTACTACCGCGAGGTCGAGGACTTAAACATACGTCAGCACCCAAAGCTTCTTCCGTAGTTTCGGGTCTCCGTACGAGTACGCATGCTTGTGACGGTTCTAGCGTCGATAAATGTGCCGGGGTGCACAACCCATGGAATTGGGTCATGACCTCTGTCTTAGTCCCTTAGTCGGGTGCCAGTTCTCCGCATCCGTCAGAGAATTGAGTAGGCCCGCCACTTCTAGAGTAAAACGTTTTAACGATTGCTTCCACCCGGGAGACTTAGGCCTCAGCCCATCATGACATAGCTGGCAGAAACGGAGCAGTTAGTGCATGAAGCATTGGCATATCAATTGTATTTACTGGACTCACTCGCCTTTGATCAATAATCCACGGGTGTCAATGACCTCCTCCCTGGCAGACTCAGTGAGACACTTTGTGGCGTGCCAACAGCAGCAAAGTTCAAGTTACAAATCAGGAGATGTTGTGGCGCAGATGACTCGCGATCGGATATTCCGGGCCGTTCACCCCAAGTTCACCCCTAAAATTCTTCTACAAATACAGTTGCCAATATAACATATGCCATAATTATGAAGCTTTCAACTTGTGATAAAGCTCTGCTTAGAGAACGTCTCTGAAGGCCAAAAACAAAAGATTTTTATTTGTCCTAAACCCGACTTCCAATTTTCGAACAACAGATCGGGAATCCCCCTTGAGGCTTGAGACTTGAGTTATATGCCTCGGGTACCCTGGATCCCGATCCCGCCTGGTTCGCTTGCCCAGGAATCAGGATGCGGGACACGTTCGACACGAGTGAAACTGTGAACCTCTAACAAAACAATGGTGTCAACAGGCGCATATCAAAAAAATAATTTTTGAGTACAACGACGCCAGCAGGACTCGAACCTGCGCCCCGAAACGGGAATTGATTTCTAATCAATCGCCTTAACCACTTGGCTATAGCGCCTTAAGTACCTGAGTCTACGTCATGTATATATAGCGTGTACATTCCACAAAGTATCCTTAACGCGACGCGTCCAAGTTGAATCGCTCTCTGTTACCACTCCCACCACTCATCTTCCCTTCGCCCTGCCGATGACCTTCAACGCTCCAGGTCCCCAGTCTCTATCCCAACCCCCTCCATCCGCACCGTGTCCGCCGTTTCCAGCCAACTTGTGCTCACCCTTGAACCAGGGGTGCGACCTAACCCTAATTGCAAACTGGCTCAGCCCGCGTTTCGCATTCTTTTGTTGGCGACGTCCAGAAGTGTGCTGCATCGGCTCGAGCAGCGGTCGCGTTTTGCTCTGCGCCTCGAGGATTTGGAAGACGGTGGATTGCGAGGACGTGAATCTGGCGACGCGTTTCGTGTCATGGCATGTCTCGTGCATGTGGACGCCCTTGCTTGCGATGACCTCGCCAAGTGCCGTGTCTCTATCGCGTCTCCGGAAAGTGTCTAGTCCTGGCATTCAACCACTGCGCTCCTCCATCACACACACAGACCTCTGCTAGCACGGCCTCGGGACTCCGCTCTGGTCTGTTTGACAAACCTGTGCCACATACAGAAGACTCACGTCTTCGCGGCATGGGTGTCTTGCACGCTCGAGAGGGAAGGCTGTGTCGGAACGCACGAGGTCCAGCGGTGGCCGGAGCAATGTGGTGCTGGGTCCATTCACCAGAGACGCGTCGCGGTAACTTTATGACACGCCCTTTGCGAGCGAGCAAGATACGTACAGTCTGTATGCATGATATAGACACCCAAGACACGGAGATGGGCTACGCACAGGCTTTTACAATGCCTTATCGACCAACGCTGCTCCCCTCCTGATTCATGTCCTCTCATCGACTTCTCACCCCGTTCCCCGCAGAGCTCGCAACACACCTCCGGCGTCCCCGCTCTGGGAAACCACTGCGCAAAGACAAGCCCCCACAGAAACGTGGGCTGCAGCCCGGGGCACTCAGTGCCTCCCCATCCCGAGTCGGCACCAGGCCTAAACTCAACCCCGGCGACGTTTTCGCATTGCATTCTGCTCGCCGCAGGCTACTCCGCTCTGTCGTCGCCGCTCCAGTTTCCGGAGCATACGGCGCGAAAGACGGAGAAGGGAGCCTGGAAGCGCTGGCATGCGTAGCTAAATCTGCATGGCTACACGGTATGGGCACGGTGTGGGCCAAATGGAGGGTCGTGGTTCGTGGGGAGACATAATGGGCACGTACAGGCAGGCGAAACAGGAAGAGGAGGAAAGGTGTGGAACACAAGGCGAAGGTATGTTTGTACCTTACAATTTTGGCCTGACAGCCGTTGCCCGAAGAGACGCAGCGCAACCCCCGATTTCTTGCCCTTCCAGCACAGGAAGGCAGGCCGCGCTCGGCCCGCTGCGCGGTAGTAGACTGGCTTCTACGTCCTTCCTGCACGGATCATCCCGACTTCTCTTTGTGGCGTATGCGACGCGTTGGGCGCGCGTCTGCGCCGATCTGGGCCTCTGCGTCGTTTTTGGTGGTGTCCACGCTGTGTCTTCGTTCTCGACTGGCCGCGAAGACCTGGCTCCTTGAGCGACCCTGTTGACCTTACGCCTGTTCTTCCACCGCCGACGGGAATCCCTCTGCCTACCTTCTCCAACGCACGTCAGTTCCGCGAAGACTACCAGAACGATGTCGCCCGAGTCGTCTTCCCCTCGTTTGGACGCCCTGTGCGGTGCCGCATGCCCAAGGTCGATTCCCAAACCGCGCTCATGATGTGGTTGTGGCACTCACGGGCCGCCACAACAGAGATTCGTCTCGAGTGCATCAGTCGGTTTGCGCGTAATCCTCCGAAAGCACGTTGTTGTCTAGCAGGCGCGTTCTCTTCGAGGCGGCTGAGGACATGTTCGGGCGTGCAGACGTCTGGCGGTTGGGGCCGACGTGGCTGTTTGCGAGATCGGTGGGGGCGTCGGCGGATTCTTACACACACAGGAAGACAGCGCGGACGGAACACAAGGGAGCTCGGAGTTGGTGAGCAGCCATGCAAGTCGGGGCGTGTGCTATGCACGAGGAGGCATAGAACGGGCCCATGCAGGCTTCGTACACCCAGGTGACGCGCGGCTCCGTCACACCTAATACGCCCTCGTCTCCTCTCGCGGGAGTACAAAGTGAAGAATGACGGACCACTGGAAGGCGTGGCGGCGCCCCCGAAGCCTTCGGGCACTAGGGCGGCGTCGATGGAGCAGGGGCCAGTAGAACTCGTGCGGTTGCGGTTTATGCCCTGGTTTCACCCAGCGGGTGAGCTGGGGACGGCTGAGGCGGTGGGGGATGACGTGGGTTGGCCTTCCTTGGTCTTCGAAAGTGTGCTGCGTTATTAGAGGGTGTCGAAGGCTGTCACGAATTTTTGGATTCCCTTTGGTGCTTTCGTGGTGCTGTTCATCCCTGGGGGATATTATGCGCGCGTACTACTACAAGGTGAGTGCAGTGGATACCTTACCTATATCATATCTCCTAAACGGATGTTGAAATAACAGGTCAAGGTTGGTATATATTCTTCAAATAGCAATGATTATGCATCATGTTGGCCATTCGTCCTACAGCTCGACTTATCATCTGTGACGTATGGACCTCGTTTAATGAAAAGTATGCCCAGCGATGTTATCACAGGCTTCGTGACACCGACCGACCTCCGCCGACCACCACACGGGCCTGGTAGTCTCGCCGCCGTCGATATGCCCGAGACATGTCCATGGTCCGTGTGGCTCGCAGATCGCCAGAAGCATGAAGTCGAATCGCTTCATATGTTTAACGGTCCCAAGCGATTGGACACACTCTTCACTCAGGAGCCTCTGCTTGAGGAGAAGCACCTCAGGGTGTTCGGTCAAGGTGTGCACGCTCTTCATGTAATGTATTCTGACCAGCCTCTGATAGGTATAGTTAGATCCCGCGGAGTACAATGTGGGTCATGCAGCCGTAAAGAGAGCTAGTGAGGCCGAATCCCATTGGCTGGCTACTCAACACGGCGACGGAGCTCGATCTCGACCACCTGCGTCAGCCTCAGAAGCAGATACTGAACTTTCACATGAATTCCGCCGTGCGATATTTTCGGCGAGGAGAGCAGTGACCGACACTATGGCGCTGTCAAATTATTTCCTCAAGTGCATGCTCTTCGAGCAGTGTTTCACAAATGCTTCCGTTCTGCGCCGCCAAGGTCCCGGAAGCATAACAATGCTTCCGTGTTCTTCGTGGCGTTAAGCGCCCATTATGGGCATTATGCTATGCAGCGAAGATAGAGTGCTAGAGGGTCTTAGGCGTTCACAATATGGATGCAAACGGCATACCCGAGTTTCTGGGACCAAGAGCCGGACAGCTAGCGACCCGTATTCTCGGTGGCCCGATCGACTCCTCCTCGGGGTACTTACGGGGCGGCGGACAGTGCTGCGCCAGCCTGGCTGAGGTGTACTCAGGTGCGCATTGCTTACGATCTGTTGCGCAAGCCCCTGAGTGATATTATTATATCCGGGGTCGATGAACACTTTCGGTAGCCAATCACAACTCGTCTGGCGAGAACAGCGGAGGACGGCACCGCATGGCAACTAAGTTCGAGGCTTGCAATTGCAGACTTAGATCGTTCGTGTCAGCCTCAGAAGCCACCGGATCTTCGTCCAAATTGCGTATTTCCCATGTTTCTTCTGAAGCTGCAGATCGAGGACGGATTGGGATGTGGCTGGCGATGCGGCTGACTGCTGGGTCTGAAAGGTATAAAATCCCTCGCACATGCCCTGCCTTCCCTCATCGCATCTTGCACCCCACACCCACACCCATCCCTCCCACACAACCCACACACACCCACACACTACACCATGCAGCACTACGCTTCCCCGTGCCCATGGTCGTCGCCCCGGAGGCGGCCCTCTACATCCCCCACTGCGCCAACATGTTGGAGAGGCCGGACCTCATCCCGCTCAGCGAGGCCCGCAAGAACCCGAACATCGTCCTCCGCGCCCTCCGCTTCATTAGGCCGCGCAGGACGCGCTCTTCCTCCTCGTTCTCGTCCTCGACCTGTGCGTCCTCGACCTCGTCATCGTCGCAGGCGACCTCGACATCGACGACGCGCACGTCGACCACCACCTACGTCGACCTCGAGGCCGCGCCGGCGCAGCCGCTCTTCAAGCCCAACTTCCATCTCATCCCTCTCGATGTCGCTCAGAAACGCTACGACATCAAGTACCGCAAGGAGGGCTACGAGATGGAGGTTTTAGCAGGGCTATGGTAAATTAAGGTCTGTCGTCGTTGTTCCAGTGTTTTTCGGGGATTGTGGTGGGCAGTGTGGAGACACGGGCGGGGGCGGATGGTGCGGTGTGCGCAGCCGCATTGGAAGCCTCTCGTCGGCGGTGGTTGGGGGACAATGAGGGGTCACGGACGAGAGGCGGAAGGTGCAGTGTGCACAGCTGCATTGGAAGTCACTTGTCGGCGGTGATCCAGCTGTCAGTTGGAGTTTTATTCCCGAAAACCAAGATTCATTTTGTTGCTCTTGGTTGCAACCCGCTGCGCTGATAGCCTTTTATTCCCCCGTTTATATAGCTGCGACCGACACCCCGACACCCCCTGCGCGCGCGACCGACATCAGGCCGACCCATTTAAATTTTGGATGCTAACACAGGACCTGGAGGAGGGAGGTGCACTGATGTGGTGCGCCTCCTGGCGCAGACCTTTTCGTGGTCTCCAGGATGAGTACCCGCCGAGGCTCAGACGAGCTCTCGGCGGGGAAACCAACATGCGCTTTCCGTTTTTGTCATATGTAATAGTTGTATACGTATAATTATCTGGTTCATTTTCTCCCTGCTTCTCTTGCTGAGCACATTGTCGCTACCGACGACCGTCGACGCGCTGAGGGCTACCCTTCGGCTATCACCGCGCCACAACGGGCAGCCTCCGGGTGAGCACGGCCGCGTATAAGCGCCCACGAGTTGACTCCTGTTGTCTTTTCGGATTTTCCATTCCTGTCTCGCACATGCTGCCTTCAACTCCTTCCGTGGAGATACCTCGCCAGAGGGCTGTAGGCAGACATGTTTGGGAAGATTTCATGAATCACCGCGTGGATACCGCCCATGACAACCGCCAAGCCATGGCCAATGGGCTCAAATTTCACGACTCAACCTGTAGTGTTCCTTCATAACTGGTAGGCCTTCTTGCGGCATAGATACGTCTCGTACGTTCTCAATTGTGGGCCGCACCACAACTACTAACGCTAGTGCGGCCAATTATCCCCTTCGAGGAGGATGTGCCGATGACGTGTGTGCGAGCTGGTCGCCATGAACAGCATGCTGAAAAAACAGTCAGTGAACCCATGGTTGGTGAGTATGTGTGCTTCAATGTTGGCATTTCACGCCGATAATGTGCTGATGCCTCTTGTGCATTCTAGTTCGCGTTGATGAGGATGTTCCTCGTGACTGGGCTTGGACGCCGTCGTGCTTCGTTGGACATGAACACCCACTTCCACTTGGGCGATCTCGGCAAAAGTTCCGTCATACAGTGACGCATTACAAAGCCGCACATCCAATGCGACTCTGCGACGATCTCCAAACTCAACTCGGCTGTGCCTAGAGCTTAATCACGGCAGCCAAAGCGCTGAACTCTTCCCGAAGTACCGCGGTATAAGGTTTCACTCCACCACATCCTCCGTCGGACACATGAACGTGCGAGCTCGGATGCGGAGAGGAACGCACCAGAAGCCTTGCTGTGGACTTCGTAAAGCGTCCGTTGAATCATAGCAAGATTCACCACTCAGCCTTATCGCATGCCGAGATGCGCGTCAAATGCCTTGGTGAGCGTTCCCGCGGATAACGTTTTGAAGCGTCTGATTGACTTCAACGCCGCTCATCTAACAGTCAGGCTGTCTTACGCACGAAACATAGTATGTGTGTCTCCGTAAAACGCCCCTAGTGTTGGTTCCGTAGCTCGCGGGCGAGGAAGTTCAAACACTCGCTCGTTCCCTTGTCTGTATGTCCCTTTCCGCCAGCAAATGCCTCCCCGGACATTTTCCCTTACAGAACCATGTTAATTGTAGCTGCATATATTCCCGACCTTTCGAGTTGCTCCCTCCTCCTTTGCCCACCACCCGAAGGTACGTTCTTTGTATGTACATCAGCGAGGCCTTGATTCTAATGCATACACAGAGATGACTATTGCACAGTTTCTTATCTTATTCATAAGTGGTCTGGCTCTCATTGTATTCCGGCTTACTCGGCGCAAGCGACATCTTGCACTACCACCTGGTCCCAAGGGTCTACCAATTATCGGGAATCTTTTTGGTATTCCCGCGAGCCACCAGTGGCTTGCATACCAAGAATGGAGTCGCAAGTATGGTGCGTGGCATACGAGGCCTTTGTGCGTATGCAGCTGAAAGTCTCTTCGCTTCCGCAGACTCTGCCGTAGTATACCATCACATCCTTGGCATGGACTTCGTCGTGATCAACTCCCTGGACGCTGCACGAGAACTACTTGAGAAACGCGCCAGACTGTACTCTGATAGGTGAATAAATTCACTATTCAAATAGTGATGGTACTAATTGCCCTGGTATTGTGCTAATCCCAGGCTGCAAATGGTGATGTTGCACGAATTGTACGTATTGCGTTGCCCTTCTGCGTATTGGGTTCATCTGATACTTGTCGTTCTTAGAGTTGGCTGGAAAACCACAATGGGTCTGATGCCATACGGCGAGAAGTGGAGAGCACATCGAAGAGTATTCCACGAAAGCTTCCGCCCCAGAGCAACTGTGCTATACCGCCCCCAAATAAGAAGTGAAGCGAGAAATCTGCTCAAGCGACTGCTCGCTTCTGGAGAGCGGTACGCGGATCACATACGTCTGTACGTATATGCACAGGTGCCCCGTCGCTGTCGCTAATTACGCCTTTAGGATGGCGGGTGCCACAATCATGAACATCGTGTACGGCATAGACGTGGAAACAGATGAGGACCCGTACATCGAGACTGCCCAAAAGGCTGTAGAGATATTCTCTACAGTGAGTGGCGCAGGCGCATATTTAGGTGGGTGCAGTTCAATCTGCTCCTTTATGAACCATTGCTGAAGTACGGGACAGTTGACTACTTACCCTTCCGTAAGCCAACGTACCAGCTCTCTTATGGATGTTCAATAACACTGCTCTTTTCAAAGTGAGATACGTACCAAAATGGTGGCCTGGAGCGGCGTTCCAGCGCCGTGCCCGGGAATGGAGGTTGCTAGTTCAAGACATGCACAAGCGACCCTTTGATGCGGTTCAGCGTGCTGTGGTAATTACACGTTTAACTGCTGCTGTGATAATTTCAGTACTGATTGTCTGCGTTACAGAGCAACGGAACAGCAAAGGAATCTATTGTGTCCACTTTGCTTGGGAACCTTGACAAGGAAGTCGACAATGCAGAGTTTGAAGAAGTGATCATGAATACCCTGGGTACAGCATACATGGGTGAGCTTGCGTCTTAAATACTGCTCATACTGAGACAGCTACTCAAATTCTCTTCATAGGAGGGGTAGACACCGTGAGTTATCGAACGTCTATTGCCAAGTCGTAATATGCTGACAGTCGATGGTGGCTACTAGATCACGTCATCGTTGTCTACGTTCGTGCTAGCAATGTTACTCCACCCCGAGGCACAGAAAGCGGCTCAAGAAGAGCTCGACCGACGAATTGGTTCGCATCGCCTTCCCGAGTTCGATGACCGAGCTGCCCTCCCTTTCGTCTCCGCGATCGTGAAGGAAGTTCTCAGGTGCTGTATGATTTCAGCCTAGTCACGACCTTTCGCTCATGACTGGTCCAGATGGAGGCCCGTTGCCCCTCTAGGTCAGCAGTACTACGATTCTTGTGAATACAGCGACTCACGGATTCCCAGGTATACCTCACCAAGTCATTTCTGACGACGAGTACCAAGGATACCATATCCCGGCACGCGCTATCGTAATGGGCAACATATGGTAAGCCTCCACAGCACCTTTGTTGCGTGAGCTTCATCAGATGTGTCGTTCAGGGCTATGCTCCACGACGAGCAGCGTTACGGTCCTCATCCAGACACCTTTGACCCTAATCGCTTTCTAACATCCGACGGCGAGCTGAACACGGACATGCCGGACCCCGCCGAGGTTTTCGGCTTTGGCAGGAGAGTGTGCCCCGGAAGACATCTTGCTGATGATAGTTTGTGGATAACCATCGCCAGCATACTTGCTACGTTCAACATCCGGAAGCCTGTCGATGAGCTTGGTAACGTTATCGAACCAAGTGGCGAATACACAGGCGATTTGGTAAGGTGAGTATGCATTGCACTATGTATATGTTTTTGATCGGAGACGACTCAGCGGGCTTTTTAGCGTGCCAGTGGCATTTGGGGCGTTATTTGAGCCACGTACGGCGTCCGTTTCTGGCAAGGTTCTCGAATCCGCCGCTCTTATGTTCTGATGAAGGGCCCCGACATCAGGCCGACCCATTTATATTTTGAATGCTTACACAGACCCTAGAGGAGAGAGTCTACTGATGTGGTGCGCCTTCTGGCACAGAACTTTTCGTAGTCTCCAGGATGAGTATCCGCTGGGGCTCAGGCGTGTCAATGCTCTCGACGGGGAAGCTAACAAGCACTTTCTGTTTTTTGGTGCGAGTAGTAGTCGTATACGAAAAATTATCCTGAACATCTTCCTCTGTTTTGTGACTTGCTGTGACAAATGTGAAAACGTTACCAAACGTGAGCGACTGTGTCCTGCAAACGTGAATTCCACGACCATCCTGCCAGCCAACATTGACGCGCTAAGGTCTGCCCTTCGGCTATTACCGCGCCACAACGGGCAGTCTCCGGGCGAGCACGGCCACTTCTAAGCGCCCACGAGTTGATTGCCCCCGTCGTTTCGAATTCTCGTCCCTTCCTCCCACAGGCCGTCTTCGCCCCCTCTCGCGGGAAACCCTCGCCAAAGTATTGCAAGCTGATTTGGGAATGCTTCGTAAATACCTGCAGGGATATCGTCCATGACAACCGCCGAGCCACGGTGACCAATCGCCTCAAGACTGGAAAATGCAGTTCTCCTTCATATCTGGCGGGCACTCTTGCGACATACATACGGCCCATGTTTCCGACTTTGGACTAAAATACTACTGCGAATATTAATTTCCGAGTACCAATCTTCGGGGAGGATGTACAGATGACGTGTGTGCGAGCTGGTAGCCGTTAGTAACATGCTAGGGAAACATTTGGCGGACCCATGACTGGCAAGTCCATGTGCTGCATTATCAGATGTGTACACTCATAATGTATGTCTCTTGCGTAGCTCAGCCTACGTTGATAAAGATGTTCTTCGTGACTGTGCTTGAACGCCGGTGCTCTTTCGTGACTGGGCATGAGCGTTCACTCCACTTAGGCTACCTTGGCAGCAATCACCTCATCTATGGAGACGCTGCGAAGCTGTACGCTCAATATGATCTTGCGACGATCCTCAGACTCAACTCGGCTGTGCCCAAAGCCTGAACGTGACAGCGACAGCGCTGAACTCTTCCCGGAGTACCGCCGAACAAGGTTTCACCCCACCGGACCATCCGTCGGATATATGAATGCGCGAGCTGGGATACGGAGATGAATGCAGCAGAAGCGTGGCTGTGAACTTCTCAAAGCATCCGTTGAATGGCAGCAAGATTCACCACCCACGGCTTATCGCACGCCGCGATGCGAGGCAAATACCTTAGTGAGCTCTCCCATGGATAACGTGTTGAAGCGTTTGATCGACTTCAACATCATTCACCTGATAGCCTGGCTCAGTGTGTATGCGCAACGAAGTATAGCAGCTACGTCTGCGTATAACCCCCTTGTGTTGGTCACGCAAACGCTCGAGCGAGGTTCAAGTGTTCGCTCGTTGCCTTAACTGTATGCTCCTCTCCGCCTGACGATTTCCGCTCATACGATCTCCCTAACAGAACTTGGTTTCTCGTAGCCACATATACTCCGGACCTTTTGAGCTATTCCCTCCTCCTTTGCCTACCGCTGAAAGGTAAGTTCTTCGTCTTTACATCACTCCCTTTTACTTATTGCCTTTGCTTACGGTTCAGTAACACGAGCTCATTCCAATTCCTACGCCTGATTCAGTGCCTCGCTTGAAGAGGCCTCGATTGTAACGCCTATACGGAGATGAATGCTGAACAGTTTCTCGTCCTGTTCATAAGTGGTCTAGCTCTCGTTGTAGTCCAGTTTACTCGACGTAAACGACATTTTGTACTGCCACCTGGTCCCAAGGGTCTACCAATTATCGGGAATCTCTTTGGTATTCCTGCGAGTCACCAGTGGCTTGCATACCAAGACTGGAGTCGCAAGTACGGTGCGTGGTATGCGAGGCCCTTGTGAGCATGTAGCTAAAAGTAACTTCGCTCAATCAGACTCTGCCGTGGTACATCATTGTATCCTTGGCATGGACTTCGTCGTTATCAACTCCCTGGACGCCGCACGAGAACTTCTTGATAAACGCGCCAGATTGTACTCCGACCGGTGAGTGGACTCGCTGCATCTACGTAGTGATGACGCCACTCACGTTGACCATATGCTGCCTTTAGGCCGCAAATGGTGATGCTGCATGAGCTGTATGAGCTTTTCCCTTCTCCTTATCCGCCCTGTCTGATAATCATCATTTGCAGTGTCGGCTGGAAAGAACGATGGGCCTGATGCCATACGGCGAAAAGTGGAGAGCCCATCGGAGAGTATTCCACGAAAACTTCCGCCCTAAAGTGGCCGTTCTATACCGCTCTCAACTGAGAAGCGACACAAGAAACCTGCTCAAGCGGCTGCTCACTTCTGGAGAGCGGTACGAGGATCACATACGTCTGTACGTATATGCATACATGGCCTGTCGCTATCGCTAATTATACGTTTAGGATGGCGGGCGCCACTATCATGAACATCGTTTACGGCATTGCTGTGGAAGCGGAAAAGGACCCGTACATCGAGACTGCCCAAAAGGCCATGGAGATATTTTCTCGAGTGAGTGGTGCAGGCGCGTATTTAGGTGGGTGCAGATCGACTTGCTCCCTCTTTATAAACTATTGCTAAAGGGAGAGATAGTCGACTACATACCCATTCGTAGACCAACTTACTCGTTTCGCTTGGATGTCTGTTAATATTGTTTCGTTGTAGTGAAATACATACCGGCATGGTGCCCTGGAGCAGGGTTCCAACGGAGTGCCCGGGAATGGAGGTCGGTCGTACAAGAGTTACATGAGCGACCCTTTTATGCAGTCAAATCTGCAGTGGTAACTCCATGTCTACTTTGCTGCTGTAATTCTATGAATTCTGATTCATCACGTCATAGAGCAACGGAACAGCAAGCGAGTCTATAACGTCGACTTTGCTCGGAAACCTTGACAAGGGAGCCGACAACGCGGAGGTTGAAGACATGCTCATGAATACCATGGGTACAGCGTATGTGGGTAAGCCTGCGCTGCGTACCCTATCTGTATCAAGGCAGCTGCTCACTACCTTTGGTAGCGGGTGTAGATACCGTAAGTTGTCAGATGTCTGCTACTGTGATATGATCTGCTAACAGACACCTACTATGACCAGATTTCCTCATCGTTGTACACGTTTGTGCTAGCGATGTTGCTCTATCCCGAGTTTCAGAAGGCAGCTCAAGCACAGCTCGACCGACGCGTTGGCTTGGGTCGCTTTCCCGATTTTGATGATCGACCAGCCCTCCCTTTCGTCTCCGCAATCATCAAGGAAGTTCTCAGGTGCCGTTTATTTTCAGTCTGATCACGACTGGATTCTAATTACCCACTCAGATGGAGGCCTGTTGTGCCTCTAGGTTGGTACTCCCATGTTCCACTCGAGTACGGACACTCACAGGCTCTCAGGTATACCTCACCAAGTCCTTTCCGACGATGAGTACCAAGGGTATCATATCCCAGGGCGTGCTATCGTGATGGGCAACATATGGTAAGCCTCCACAACACCTATGTTTCGTGAGCTTCATCCGATGTGTCGTTCAGGGCTATGCTCCACGACGAGCAGCGTTACGGTCCTGCTCCTGACGCCTTTAACCCCGATAGATTTCTGACGCCTGGCGGCGAGCTGAACGCAGATATACCGGACCCCGCCGAGGCTTTCGGCTTTGGCAGGAGAGTATGCCCCGGCCGACATCTTGCTGATGACAGTTTGTGGATCACCATCGCCAGCATACTTGCTACGTTCAACATCCAGAAGCCTGTCGATGAGTTTGGCAATGTCGTTGAACCAAGCGGCGAATACACAGGCGACCTGGTAAAGTGAGTATGAAATTGTGGACATCCTTGGTCTGGGATGATCGAGCGGGCGTTTATAGCATGCCGGTGGCTTTCGGGGCGTCATTTGAACCGCGTACGACGTCCGTTGCCGCCAAGATTCTCGAGTCCGCCGCTCCTACATTGTGATGAAAGGCCCCCTACGGGCCGATCTCAAACCTGGTTGAAATCTGGCCCAACAGCCATTCCGTCGCCACACCGAATCCATCATTGCAGTATGGCTGATGACCTGACCCGCAAGGGCTCCAAACTCTCGTTGAAATATGACCTCAATATGGTGTGTATCTACAGGTGTACGGAATACATGGAGTTCGCCACTAGCAAGGGTTTATATAGACCTTTTCGAATCTGACGCCTCACGATAGCACATCATTATGTAGTGCACATTATGCAAGGATCTCGACAAACACACATTCGATCGTGACGGCCTCGGAGTCGTGAGGTGTCAGAGCGAAGTTCAAGCCTCGCTCTGCAACTGCAGAGGAGATCGTTTGGGCAGCATATCGATTGCTTACGGGTGACAATGTGCCATTGTATTATGAGATCCGTGTTAATATTCACAAAATGCAGAAAATAATGCGGGCAGACCTGTGCATACGACTTGGCAGTATACTACATGATGAGGATACAGCCGTGAATGTATGGTTTCAGTGCTGGAGGCGTAAGTTAGACCCAGGTTTGCAATTCT